>WEDG01000061.1:0-248119 GCA_017591395.1 Schistocephalus solidus | reverse complement strand
TGTCGGTTGCGATCGGGAAATATGATGATAGTGTGGGGCTTCACCGATCTGCTTAAGGAAACATATATATGTTTCCGCTGCTTCCTGAACTCAGACAAGAGCTCGACAGGCGGTCAAGCGTAGTGACGTGTGCATAATCGGCTGATATGTGGAACCGACAAAGACAGGAAGACCGGAAATGGCCATTTCTGGCTTTATTAGCCGTCATCAGCCAGTCATGCGCAATCCCAAGTGCTGAAACACCCGGGCATTCGAACCCGCGACCCTTTAATAATTGAGTCGAACGCACACTACCATGGTGATCACGGGCCTGCTGATTTGTCGGTCGCGATCGGGAATATGATGAAAGTGTGTGGCTCACCGATCTGCTTAAGGAAACATTTATGTTCCGTTGTGCCCTGGAACTCAGACTAGAGTCCTCACAGGCAGTCGCATAGCGACGTGTAGCATATGTTGATAATGTGGAACCGACAAAGACAAAGGGGAGACCGGAATGGCCATTTCTGGCTTATTAGCCGTCATCAGCCAGTCATACCCAATCCCAAGTGTGGAACACCTGGGATTCGAACCCAGCGACCTTTGGTAATTGAGTCGAACGCTCTACCATTGAGCCACGGGCTCGTTGCTTTGTCGGTTGCGATCGGGAATATGATGAAAGTGTGTGGCTCACCGATCTGCTTAAGGAAACATTTATGTTCCGTTTTGCCCTGGAACTCAGACTAGAGCACTCACAGGCGGTCGCATAGCGACGTGTAGCATATGTTGATAATGTGGAAACCGACAAAGACAAGGGAGACCGGAATGGCCATTTCTGGCTTATTAGCCGTCATCAGCCAGTCATCATCCAATCCCAAAGTGTGCACACCTGGGATTTCAAACCCGCGACCTTTGGTAATTGCGTCGAATGCTCTACCGTTGAGCCACGGGCTCGTTGCTTTGTCGGTTGCGATCGGGAATATGATGATAGTGTGTGGCTCACCGATCTGCTTAAGAAACATATATGTTCCGTTGTTCCTGGAACTCAGACTAGAGCCCTCACAGGCGGTCACATAGTGACGTGTAGCATATGTTGATAAAGTGGAACCGACAAAGACAAGGGAGACCGGAATGGCCATTTCTGGCTCCATTGGCCGTCATCAGCCAGTCATAGCCGTATCCCAGAGTGTGGAACACCTGGGATTCGAACCCGCGACCTTGGTAATTGAGTCGAACGATCTACCATTGAGCCATGGGCTCGTTGTTTTGTCGGTTGCGATCGGGAATTATGATGATAGTGTGTGGCTCACCGATCTACTTAAGGAAAATTTATGTTTCGTTGTGTCCTGGAACTCAGACTGGAGCCCTCACAGGCGGTCGCATAGCGACTTGTAGCATATGATGAAATGGAACTGACAAATCAAGGGAGACTGAAATGGCCATTTTTGGCTTATTAGCCGACATCAGCCGGTCATACCCAATCCCAAGTGTGGAACACCTGGGATTCGAACCCGCGACCTTTGGTAACTGAGTCGAACGCTCTACCATTGAGCCACGGGCTCGTTTCTTTGTCGGTTGCGATCGGGCATATGATGATAGTGTGTGACTCACCGATCTGCTTAAGTAACATTTATGTTCCGTTGTGTCCTGGAACTCAGACTAGAGCACTCACTGGCGGTCGCATAGCGACGTGTAGCATATGTTGATAATGTGGAAACGACAAAGACAAGGGAGACCGTAATGGCCATTTCTGACTTATTAGCCGTCATCAGCCGGTCATACCAATCTCAGAGTGAGCACACCTGGGATTGGAACCCGCGAGCCTTTGGTAATTGAGTCGAAAGCTTCTACCATTGAGCCACGTGTTTGTTGCTTTGTCAGTTGCGATCGGCATATGATGATAGTGTGTGGCTCACCGATCTGCTTAAGGAAATTGTTTATTTCGTTATGCCCTGGAGCTCAGGCTAGAGCCCTCGCAGGCGGTCGCATAGCGACGTGTAGCATATGTTGATAATGGAAACGACAAAGACAAGGGAGACCGTAATGGCCATTTCTGGCTTATTAGCCATCATCAGCGAGTCATACCCAATCCCAAAAGTGGAAGACCTGGGATTCAAACCCGCGACCTTTGGTAACTGAGTCGAACGCTCTACCGTTGAGCCACGGGCTCGTTGTTTTGTCAGTTGCAATCGGGAATATGATGATAGTGTGTTGCTCACCTAACTGCTTAAGGAACATTTATGTTTCGTTGTGCCCGGGAACTCAGACTAGAGCCCTCACAGGCGTTCGCATAGTGACGTGAAGCATATGTTGATAATGTGGAAGCGACAAAGAAAAAGGAGACCGGAATGGCCATTTCTGGCTTATTAGCCGTCATCAGCCAGTCATAACCTATCTCAAGTGTGAAACATCTGAGATTCGAACCCGTGACCTTTGGTAATTGAGTCGAAAGCTCTATCATTGAGCCACGGGCTCGTTGCTTTGTCGGTTACGATCGGGAAATATGATGATAGTGTTTGGCTCACCGATCTGCTTAAGGAACATGTATGTTCCGTTGTGCCCTGGAGCTCAGACGAGAGCCCTCGCAGGCGGTCGCATAGCGACATGTAACATATGTTGATAAAGTGGAACCGGCAAAGACAAGGGAGACCGTAATTTCCATTTCTGGCTTATTAGCCGTCATCAGCCAGTCATACCAATTCCCAAGTGATGCACACCTGGGATTCGAATCCGCGACCTTTGGTAATTGAGTCGAACGCTCTACAATTAAGACACGGCTTCTTGTTTTGTCGGTTATTATCGGGAATATGATGATAGTGTGTTGCTCACCGATCTGCTTAAGGAACATGTATGTTCCGTTGTGCCCTGGAGCTCAGACTCGAGCCCTCGCAGGCGGTCGCATAGCGACGTGTAGCATATGTTGATAAAGTGGAACCGACAAAGACAAGGGAGACCGGAATGGCCATTTCTGGCTTATTAGCCGTCATCAGCCAGTCATGCCCAATCCCAATTTCCTTACATGTTCCTTAAGCTGATCGGTGAGCAACACACTCTCATCATATTCCCGATCGCAACCGACAAATCAACGAGCCCGTGGGCAATGTTAGAGCTTTCAACTCAATTACCAGATGTCGCGGGTTCGAATCCCAGGTGTTCCACAGTTGGGATTGGGTATGACTGGCTGATGACGGTTAATAAGACAGAAATGGCCATTACGGTCTCCTTTGTCGTTTTTATTCAACATTATCAACATTTGCTACACGTCGCTATGCGACCGCTTGTGAGGACTCTAGTCTGAGTTCAAGACACAACGGAACAAGCATGTTTCTCAAGCAGATCGGTGAGCCACACACTATCATCATATTCCCGATCGCAACCGACAAAACAACGAGCCCGTGGCTCAATGGTAGAGTGTTCGACTCAATTACCAAAGGTCACGGGTTCGAATCCCAGGTGGTCCACACTTGGGATTGGGTATGACTGGCTGATGACGGCTAATAAGCCAGAAATGGCCATTCCGGTCTCCCTTGTCTTTGTCGGTTCTACTTAAAAATTATATGCTTCACGTCGCTACGCGACCGCCTCCGAGGGCTCTAATGTGAGCTCCAGGGCACAACGGAACATGCATGTTCCTCAAGCAGATCGGTGAGCCACACACTATCATCATATTCCCGATCGCAACCGACAAAACAACGAGCCCGTGGCTCAATGGTAGAGCGTTCCTGACTCCACTACCAAAGGTCACGGGTTCGAATCCCAGGTGGTCCACACTTGGGATTGGGTATGACTGGCTTATGTCGGCTACTAAGCCAGAAATGGCCATTCCGGTCTCCCTTGTCTTTATCGGTTCTACAGCAAGATGACTGAGAATCTCCACCCTCAACCCGGCCCCTCCTCTACGCAAATTCAAAAACCTTAGTTATCCCGTATAAGCCGAAATGTTACCACCTATAAATACTGTGAGGCGCGGTACAAAATTCACCTCGACGATGAAATCTTGTTTGATTTTTGAAACGTCAGGACAATAAAACCATGGTTCACGTGATCGCTCTTCTTCTCATTATATGATATATATATATATATATTTGTCTTCCCGCCTGCGTTCGACGACGACCCGGAGAACCGGTGTTGAAAAATTTTACACAATAAAGCTCCATTTCCCATAGAACTTATTCAATTTCAAATTTATTTCTTGGGATGCCTTCTTTCACTTTTACGTATATATATATATATATATATATATATATATATATATATATATATATATATATATATATATATATATATATATATACATATACATATGGCAAAGACGTTATACCGTACTTCCGACATAGATACTTGCTAAAAATCCCAGACACGTGTTTCGCCGATGTTCTGCTGCTGTGTGACACAGCAACGAGGGGTTCGGCTCCTCAGTGGGTCCCCCAGCGTTCTCTATGCGGTTTCTGGTATATGGACTCCAGAGAATAATCGGGTAAATAATTTCTGAAATTATTAAGTGCAGGACATGGAGTCAGGTGATTCGGACATGACTTTTAGGGTCAGACCCGAAATTTCAATGAACATTTGGGTCGAAGACAATCAACCACTGTGGAATAACCACGTAATGCCCATTCTACAAACAAGTAGTACTACAAGTAGTATGAATCTTATATGGCAAAGACGTTATACCGTACTTCCGACATAGATACCAGCTAAAAGCCCAGACACGTGTTTCGCCGATGTTTCTGCTGCTGTGTGACACAGCAACGAGGGGTTCGGCTCCTCAGTGGGTCCCCCAGCGTTCTCTATGCGGTTTCTGGTATATGGACTCCAGAGAATAATCGGGTAAATAATTTCTGAAATTATTAAGTGCAGGACATGGAGTCAGGTGATTCGGACATGACTTTTTAGGGTCAGACCCGAAATTTCAATGAACATTTGGGTCGAAGACAATCAACCACTGTGGAATAACCACGTAATGCCCATTCTACAAACAAGTAGTACTACAAGTAGTATGAATCTTATATGGCAAAGACGTTATACCGTACTTCCGACATAGATACTAGCTAAAAGCCCAGACACGTGTTTCGCCGATGTTTCTGCTGCTGCGTGACACAGCAACGAGGGGTTCGGCTCTCAGTGGGTCCCCCAGCGTTCTCTATGCGGTTTCTGGTATATGGACTCCAGAGAATAATCGGGTAAATAATTTCTGAAATTATTAAGTGCAGGACATGGAGTCAGGTGATTCGGACATGACTTTTTAGGGTCAGACCCGAAATTTCAATGAACATTTGGGTCGAAGACAATCAACCACTGTGGAATAACCACGTAATGCCCATTCTACAAACAAGTAGTACTACAAGTAGTATGAATCTTATATGGCAAAAGACGTTATACCGTACTTCCGACATAGATACTAGCTAAAAGCCCAGACACGTGTTTTGCCGATGTTTCTGCTGCTGTGTGACACAGCAACGAGGGGTTCGGCTCCTCAGTGGGTCCCCCAGCGTTCTCTATGCGGTTTCTGGTATATGGACTCCAGAGAATAATCGGGTAAATAATTTCTGAAATTATTAAGTGCAGGACATGGAGTCAGGTGATTCGGACATGACTTTTTAGGGTCAGACCCGAAATTTCAATGAACAATTGGGTCGAAGACAATCAACCACTGTGGAATAACCACGTAATGCCCATTCTACAAACAAGTAGTACTACAAGTAGTATGAATCTTATATGGCAAAGACGTTATACCGTACTTCCGACATAGATACTAGCTAAAAGCCCAGACACGTGTTTCGCCGATGTTTCTGCTGCTGTGTGACACAGCAACGAGGGGTTCGGCTCCCTCAGTGGGTCCCCCAGCGTTCTCTATGCGGTTTCTGGTATATGGACTCCAGAGAATAATCGGGTAAATAATTTCTGAAATTATTAAGTGCAGGACATGGAGTCAGGTGATTCGACATGACTTTTAGGGTCAGACCCGAAATTTCAATGAACAATTGGGTCGAAGACAATCAACCACTGTGGAATAACCACGTAATGCCCATTCTACAAACAAGTAGTACTCACAAGTAGTATGAATCTTATATGGCAAAGACGTTATACCGTACTTCCGACATAGATACTAGCTAAAAAGCCCAGACACGTGTTTCTGCCGATGTTTCTGCTGCTGTGTGACACAGCAACGAGGGGTTCGTCTCCTCAGTATATATATATATATATATACAACTCCGAGGGGGAGGTCTGAATTTTAACCCCCGAGACATTACAGTACTAACAAGGTTGTTAGGTGCAATTGCTTTATCTGGTTTTGCTAAATTGTTTGCTTGGCTTTAATGAAGCTGATTCCACGATTCCGAAAGACGAGGATTAAAGTCAATCGGAGATTTGGCTGGCTATAATGATTCAAACTATAAGCTCGTCATTGACGTTGCTATTTGGTGAGATGCTGTTCACAGCAGCAAAACAGGTCCAGGGCACTCCAACGGGCTCGCCTATATCGGGTCTTTTCGCGGAACTTGGACTACAACAAGTAGACGCGGATTTAATTCGAACTTTAAAGCCAAAAATGTGGCTCCTATATTTAGATGATACCTTTATTATCATGAAAACACGCGCGGTTGAGCAGCTGCATCAGAGTCTGAGTAGCATTTCCCCAGCTATCCAATTTGCTCGCGAAGAGGCACTGGGAAATATCCTCCCGTTTCTAGACGTGAGTATTTGAAAACTCGAGAATGGTGGCCTGATGACGAGCGTGCACCGAAATGGCTCAAATTCTGACATGATCATTAACTATGAAAGTAACTATCCCACTTACCATAAAAGGAGTTGCGTTCGAACCATTTTTCACCGGGCTTTTCGCTACTGTAGCAGTGCCGACCTTCTTGAGAAGGAACTTGCTTAATTGTATCAGTTATTCCGACTCAATAGATACCTGGTAAGTTTTGCGAAAAAAATGTCTCAGATGCCAGAGAAAATCACAAAGCTTCGAGTGTAATGGAGAAACAGTGTCGCGACAATTCTACTGTCTGCTCTTCATGCAGGGAATTTCCGAAGCCATCGTCAAACAATTAAATCGGTTTGGCATCTCCATCGCCCATAAACCGGTGCCCTCTTTGCGCACAGCACTATCGCGGATTAAAGAATCCATAGGAAAAGAGCTGCAAACAAATGTTACCTACCGCATTCCATGTGTAAATTGCTTTTGCGCTTACGTAGGCTATACAGGTCGACGACTTTGAACCCGCATAAGCGAATATAAACTGGCCATCCGCCGACGCGATCTCTTGTCTCTCGTGTTTGCGCATGCCGTGGGCTGCGACCTCCGCTTCACTTGGGATACAACCGAAGAGGTCATCATGGCTATCACCAAGCCGGCACGAGAATTCCTCGAAGCTTGGCATTCTGACGCAAGTAGCATCAACTGCCATATCAATCTGGATGCGCATTACGAAGGCCTACGTGCACGGCTCACTGACTTGCGTCGACCTTAGACCAACAATAGCTTATCCATGTTTGGCCAAGTGGAAATCCACGGATGCGGTATTCCCCACCGACGCGTGAACCACAATTGGGATTTTAACACCCCCCTCACTCCCGGCATTTATCGTAACACATTCCTCGTCCCCCTCCCACGGAAGTCTGTCTGTCTGCCCCCACCAAGCTCTCTAGTTTGACAATACCAACTTCCACTTTTCCTTTCGTCTGACGACGGGCCGGTGCAACCTGCTTAAAAATTTTCGAGTAAAACGCTATTTTTCCGACGAACCTTCTTTCTTCATACATATATGCGTATATATATGATAGTGTGTGGCTCACCGATCCGTTCAAATAATGTGTATGTTCCGTTGTGCCCTGGCGTTCACTTTAGAGCCCTTACAGGCAGTTGCATAGCGACGTGTAGCATATTTTGATGAGGTGGAACGGACAAGACAAGGGAGACCAAAATGGCAATTTCTGGCTTATTGGCCGTCGAATCCCAGGTGGTTCACTCTAGGTATTGGGTATTACTGGCTGACGACAGCTAATAAGCCAGAAATGGCAATTCCAGTCTCCCTTGTTTGTGTCGGTTCAACCTTATCAATATTATCTTCCACATTACATGTATATAAATGAGGTATACATAGGTGTCGCCGGGCGTAATTTAAAAGACAAGGGGATCAACGGAGCCATGAAGTAAATAGACTCATGTTTCCAAATCAGGCCAGGGGTTACTAGGCCAGTGCCGGCATCTTCGTTAATATCTGGTTAACAGTTCACAATATAGCGGCATTCACGTCCGTCCGCATCCACGCTCAGTCAAAATCCTCATGGATTCGCGTTTTGCCTAGGATTTCCTCCGCCCGCGTTCATGTCCATCATATATTTACGCCCACCTACTCTCTCGCCTGGTCTGTGTTCTTTTTGTGACCGTG
This sequence comes from Schistocephalus solidus, assembly GCA_017591395.1. Classification (NCBI taxonomy): domain Eukaryota; kingdom Metazoa; phylum Platyhelminthes; class Cestoda; order Diphyllobothriidea; family Diphyllobothriidae; genus Schistocephalus; species Schistocephalus solidus. The sequence continues at coordinate 239,744 of WEDG01000061.1, read as the reverse complement.
TCCGGTCAGTGTTACTGCCCTTGATCCGGCTCCACTACCCAATTGGAGGCGCTGCTTCGACTTTCGGTATTCGGCGTCCGTCGTTGGCGAAGAGAATGGATTGAGCTATCCACGTCCGCTGCCGCGGATCGCCACGCGTGGAGAGGCACAAGCGGTGACATCATTGAGGTCGGCTAGATCAGACATGGTCGCATCCGTAACAAGTACAAGTCTGGTCTGATTCTCCGTTAATGACCTCCTTGTTTAAATTGTATTTGTGGATCTTTGGCAAACAGCAGAGAAGGCCCATAACCACCGAGTAAAATTAAATTGCTGCTCCAAGCCTCGGGCATTGCTAAAAGTTTTTAGTTTTTCCATCAACCCAGGATTTTAGAATTCTGGGAAGCGCTGGCCTGTCCAGAGTTTGCGCAGTGTTCCGCAACTACAGCTAACTGGTCTATACTTCTTACTTCCCTTGTATGGTCGTTGATACGGATTTTTCATCACTTACCAGTCTTGCTAAACTAGTTCGTTTCTGAGGAAGTACATTGTACACAATAGATTATGCTCAGCAGTTCGACCCTTGAGCAGGCTGAGGCAATGCTCCCCAAATTTTATCTTACCTTAACCAATCATAGCAGAAGACTTCTATATGAGACCAGAAGCACAAACATGCACGCACACCAGCGTCCACCCCATAGCCTAAATTTAATCAGCGAGGTTGGTAGATGCAGAAGGTGCTGTTTTGCGGAATATTCTGGATTTGTTAGCAAAGTAATAACCCAGGAGTAAAGTGACAGAAATATTGCTGTTCGGCTGGAAGTGCCAAATGCCATATCCAAAAAGCATAGCAAATGAGTGACTCTAGCATATTCTATCAGCTAGGGACTCCGTGTCGTGCTCAGCACAAAAGGGACTGGGGAGAAAATAGGCGCTTTTCATCCAAAAATTTATAAATAAACTAGTACTGCAAATGCTTGCATAATGGGTACGCCTGCCAAAACTAAGATAAATGTTTAAACTGCAGCCTGTTAAGTATATTACTAGTACAGTTTGTGAACTCATATTTTTTTCGAAAAAACGCAAAATAAGTACATATTAACTATTTTTCGGTCGTAGGAAAACGGATTTTTAGAAAATGGACCTGCTATTCCCGGTTCCGCCTGAAATTCGAACTTAATGAACTTTATTTTGTCTGAACTTTTAATTGAACTGTGCGAATTTTAATTAAATCTATCAGCAAGCATTGGCGAGGTAATGATCTCGTGCCTCCTTGCTAATATGAGGTCGTATGGATGAGTAATAATAGGCTAACTGCTGTCAGCTCGAAGAGCTTAACCGAAGGTTACAGGAAATGTTAGTAAACATAAAAAGGATGAACAGGATTTTTGCTTTCACGTCTTCGAACGAGAAGGTTTGCAGAGCACGACGTCATTATGAACGCTTCAGTTGAAAACTTTCGTTGACAGACATTTCCACGTCATTTGTGTTAACCCTGTTTTTTTTACTCAAAACAGCTGGAATTTGACTCCAGCAAGGGCAAGGTGACATTGTGGCAGTTTCTGCTGCAACTGCTTCTGGACCATCGGTACGCTGAGCTCATCCGTTGGACAAACAATGCCGGTGAGTTCGTCCTATTGCGCGCCGAGGAGGTGGCCCGCCTATGGGGATTACGCAAAGACAATAATCACCGCATGAATTACGATAAACTCTCTCGGGCTCTGCGGTACTATTACCAAAAGAACATCATTCGTAAGGTACACGGACACAAGTTCGTATACCGTTTCATCGGGCTGAATAACCTCAAGGGTCTTACCTTCCCCACTGCCCACCTGGCTGCGGAGCAGTCCAAAGAGAACAGCATAATGCAACTCGGCGGTCGATTCCCCCTTCCGGAGACCAGCAAATCCCCCAGCAGCAAGAAGAGTCCCAAAACAAACCGAAATTCAACTACCAGCGCAGAATTCCCGGGCAACGGTCCATCCAAGGGCTATGCCGGCTTCGCGAAAGGATTGGTTCCTGGACTTGGTGCTGCATCTGCTAACCTGTACTTTTCAACAACACCACCCATGGTGGAGAACACAGCAGTTGGAAGCAATTTCCTTGGCACTAGTCTCCGCTTTCCTGACGCTGTATCGAGGCACTCCAGCGCAATGTTTCCCCTTGTGCCTGTCCCCTCGGCGCCGTCTGTCAGCGCAGCCGGAGCCGCTGCCACCGCGAATTCCTCTTCTATTGAGTCTCTCCATAAAATATCGCGAACTTTGGGTTTACCCATGCCAGAACATCCCCCCTTCCCATTTTACTGGGGTTTTCCCTCAGCTGACTGCAAGAAGGTCGTGGACAGCACTGTCTCCAGCTCCCTGCTCTCAGCTAAAACTACCACTAGCACCGGCAACCCGATGACGGGCTCACAGTATGACTTCGAAAGGTTTCTGACTGGCTTTTCGGGCGTTTCGGATAGCAATCAGGTGGCAGCAGCAACAAATCAGGTCATCCAGGGTATGGAAATGGCTCACGAACGAGCCAATCCAAAAAAAGAAACAATGGGTACTATGAATCAGGAGGATCGTCTAAACGTCATCGCATCACTTGCCTGTAGGGAGGTTCTGCAAAATATTCTGCAAAGAAATGCTTCCTTTCACCAGGACCATGGACAAGGGAAACCTTTGCTACATTTTCAAAATCCCTCACCCACAAGGAACACTGCTCAGGCCTCTAACTTGAGTGTAACCGCATCGGACTCCTTTCATGGCCGGTCTCCCACTCCAAACTGTAAATGCAGTTGTCACCTCGCTCCCACATCCGACTTGTGCAAAGCAGAGACGGACGAACTCGCCACCGGACCGTTGCATTCCACACCGAACGCACCGCTGCTAGCGGGGCCAGAAAAAGCCAAGGGTTGGAACGAGATTGTTGCGGATCTCACCAAGGAGTGGGCTAATCAGTGGAGACCGACCACGAGTACGCAAGACCCAGGGAATCAGTCAGATCCGGATCACCTTTCGGATCTCCATTACCAGCGCCATCTCATAAACATGAATCGGCTCCGGGAACAGATAAATTTGCTAGCATCGGAGGAGAGAAAACAGGCTGCCTCAAGGCTGTCAGCCGTAACAGTTAATTCTCGTGCGCCTGCAGAGAGGTCCAACAATCTTCCAACTGCGGACTGGAACTTTAGCGCGTATGCCCCCTTTTTGAACAATTCCATGGAGTTCCAGCCCGGAAACTCTCCAAATGTACCCTCACTGCCCAGAGCGACAGCGTCTGGTCCCGGGAAGCAGTGTGCAGACGAAGGCTATGTTTGGATGCCTGTGCAAGTTGGACTCATTGGCAAGTGGATTGCCATGTTGTCAGGCCAGATGCGAAACGAGGTCCGGAGAGAGGGAACAGTTTCGGCCAATCACAGCAGCGATCTCCCTCAACCTCCCTCAACGGTAGGTCATGCCAACCCACACAGATCCCGTGAGTTCAATTGTAGTTTGTCCGGCTTCTAACACCTGTGCGCTCCACCGAAACACTCATTTCGCCGGCGGTCTTTCCGATATGCGCTGTTCATCTCGAGTGACCGGATCTCCTAGTTGGTGCTTTGGCAAAAACCCATACTCAAAGGAGGCATCCGTACAATTACACCTCTGTGATACCGGGGCCTCGGCAGGTGATCCTGTACAGCCTGCGGCTATCTTTATTACTGCCCGTCTTGTCAAGGAAGGTAACTGGTCATTCAGAAATGTCCCCAGGCAAAACATTCTTCCTTCCCCCTCTCCTCCAGTTCACTATTTCACCCAGATGCGCATCATCACCAAAGCTGCGGTTAATGTTCATCTTTCCATTCTCCCCTCCCTCCCTCGTTAACCTACAAACATCCGACGCCGTCTTGCTTTGATTTCACTTTGAAAATTCCTCCTCCCTGTGAGAATGGAGACACCGACGCCAATGTCAACCTCGAACATTTCCGTGTTTTTTTATTGAAAAAATTATTTTCAGATTCCAGATAATTAGAATTATAATTTGCGCTTATGCAAAAGGCTCTTTACACCTCTTCTGGTTATTCGTCTATTTCCGGCTGATCAAGAAAACCTTCTGTGTAGGATACAGCCTAACACATGAAGTGTCTACTAAGGCTAGCAAAGTGGCAAGTTTCGAGGGGATAATTTCAGAAAGAGAATGAACGCACACATCTGCTTCTAGCCGGATCCTGGGAAAACAGCAGGGACAGTTAATCATGGTGCATCCGCCCACCCATCGGATACCTGAATGTTTTGTTCGGCTAAGTATTTGTGTCTCGTCCAAGGTGTTTTAGAAATCTAAAGGATACTACAACAACTAAGACTTTGCCCAGTCAGTGTGCAACTACCCGACGCAGTAGGGCAAGACTAACCATTTGAGACGATATATATATATATATATATATATATATATATATATATATATATATATATATATATATATATGCACAGTGTATGCATATGATGGAGTACCGACAAAGAACAGTTAGAACGGCATGGCGATTTCTGGGTTATTAACCGTCATCAGCCAGTCATATTCGATCTCATGTGTGGATCACCTGGGATTCAAACTCGGTATCTTTGGTCATTGATTCAAACGCTTTAACAAAGAGCCCCGAGCTTGTTTTCCTGATGGCTGTGATCGATTCTTTGATAGAACCTTCGACTCACCTGTCTTTTAAAGACGTCCTACTTAATTTATTGTAAACAAAGGATTTACAGGGGAGATCTTTCGCGTTTTGCGCCTACTGCGTCCGGTTAGACGGAATATGTCAAAAAGACGGTTTTACATCTTGGAAAATTCCCAATTATTGCAGACCACTATCTGATACTGACTCCAGTCAACAAATAAATTAGACATCGGTCAATCATCCCCAGTTTTAAATTCAATCCCTTCGAGTGCCATTTGAAGTTATTACCAAGTTCAGGAGCAAGCGAATGCATTATTAGCCGACAGGAGCTTAATAAAACCTGAATAATATGATTAAAATCTATACGAGTATGGTAATTTACCAAAACAGATTGGGTTTGTGGTTTGGAAGTTCCCTGAAGCAGTCGGAAGTATCTGTTGGCGATGGGACGGATTTTGACAAGAATAATTTAAAAGGCGACGCTGTTAAGGATGCGAATGCGTGCGAAATCCGGTTAGGTGGCCGCATTACGTGCAAGTGGGAAGGAGATGATAAAATTGGGCTAGGGTATTTGTTGCCCCAGTGGAGATTGTCGTTCGTTTTTGTTACGTCTCATGCGAAAATAACCAAGAAAACCATTCTGGGAATTTATTAGAAGGGCTTAAGGTTGCTAGTCCTGTTTCGCAAAATGTGTATTAGAGTGTTGCTAGCCGACGGGACAACTCTGTCCTAATTTGGAATGAGGACCAGGATGTAGATATTTCTACTTTATGTGGTTTTTATGATACCCTTAACTTCTCTGAGATTCGATATCCCTCACTAAGTTAAGAGACCAGTAGCAAAAGGGATTTAGTCATCTGTCTGTTTCGCATGAACTACTTAACTTTTGCCCGTACCTGCACTCAATCTCATCCCCCGTCACCAGTAGGACACGACAGAGTGAAGAGCAAATGACATTGAACTAGCTCGAATTAGGTGTCAAATTATTTTAAATAGAAAAAAGCATGCTTATAAAAGATGGCGATGCACACCAAGGGTCCGAATAGGGAACTTCAAAAATCGAAGTGATAACGCGACCTCTCTTTGGAACAAGGGTCGGGCTGAAATGGTCACCTCCAAGCATTTCCTATGAGATGTCACACACTTCTGTGATGTCTGAGACTCTTCCTGGAGCCTGGTGATTGTGGCGTTAGGGCCCAGTTCATATGTGGCACGCGTAAGAGACTCCATCCATTTCGGTCAATCGCTGTTCCATGCACACTTCCAGTTTTCCTGACTTTTTACGTATACCGAGACACAAAGCCAGTCACAACTGAGATCCATCGGTGTGGGAGGCGTACCATTCCGTAGGGTACCCGGACAACCTCGGGTCGGCTTGAGGTCATGACCAACAGTGCGCAGTGGCAACAGCACAGGATGTCTTAAAAGCACTGTTTAGGTAAGCGCTGTTAACTGTCCTACGGGAAGGGGTCAGAAAATGTGTTCTGGAGATGCTGGCGATGATGCCATCTGCAAGCCAACCATAGCTTTTGAACAACAAGCCCACAGTTGAGACAATATACGAAGTAAGAACAGTCATTCCTAGCCTTTGAGTATCCTGGACAGAGTGAACTCACTCACTAGGGCAACCTGGAATGCCTTCTTCTTTGTGGTAGTTTACTGGCCAACTGGCCAGAGAGGAAGGCCACGAGAACTGCGTCTCGAAATAGAGCAGTCGGCGTGAGGCTGGGGTTGAATACACCTTCTCCTAGCTTAATTTTACCAAGGAAGAAGTTGTGGTAATGAAGTTGCTTTCAACATCAAGACCAACCTAGTCAAGAAAATTATTTCCTACCTTCACGGAATCAACGCCACATCATCTCAGGGACAGGATGCGATGGCTACTCCTTGGTGTGGTTTGTACAGCACTCTGATTATGTGAAAACTGAGATCCCCTTAAAGGAACTCTGGTAAACGTAAAAGTAAGGACCACGACTGTTCGACCGTTGACTTCGACGCTGTCTACCATATGTTTCCATGGGCTGAATGCAAACACGGTGACCTGTGTGTGAATTAGTTTTAAGCCATAGTAGACTTGCGCCGCATCTGCCACACTCTCTCTTCCCTCATCATCTTGTGTCCGGTGTCAAGACAAAGTCAAGAAGACTAGCGACGGGAACGGGTGCCGGTGGTTGGTGCGGCGTGAGCCTGCACCTACGCGTGCCACCGCGCTTCCAATGTTCAAATATCTTTTAATGGGATCTCAACCCGAATAACGCCTGCCATGTCCTAATCTGCCCCCCCGTCTTGGTCCAGCGCATCTACCCTGCGACCCGTTTGAGGGACACAGAGGTAAGGACCAGAACACGTGTGACACACGTTTATCGTTGCCAGCCACTGCGCTCAAGTCCACCACTGATCTTTCTTGGCTTTTTATTAAAATCGGAGCGTGGTGGGTTTGGGGAGTAAGGTGAATGATATTAAGGTCTGCTTGACTATCTACACCCAAGTCAACACCACGTCCTCAATAGGACAGAACTAATTCCCATGGTTATTGATGTACGAACTATCACTCCATTCAATTTCCCCACTATCGAGACTCCAGGTCTTCTGCATTTCACTGCTTCTCAAGGAATGCTACTCCCGTTTTCAAGGGTCGTCGCATACAAGATGATGACGTGCAAAATTTCCTCAGAAGTCCTAATCAATCCCAGGGTCCACGAAAATAGTTAATAGTACCATTCTATAACTGCCTCTGACATCTTTACCTTCGTTTGGTTGCAAAAAAGTTACCTTACGTCAGGCATTAGACACTTGCACGAAGTCGCCGCTATATGGAAGCTGAATCTTTTTCACTTCCAAAAAGGTGATTAAATAGGAATCATTTTTTTGCCTCTTCACATCAACCGAACGTGATTATGATTTCTTAATTGTTTAAAACGATAGCACAACCTTCCATGGCATAAGAAACGCGGTTAGTAGGACTGCTTTATACATGCTCAGTTTGGTGTTAAGGAGAGTACCACGACGGTTCAAGACAAAGTGTTGTAGCCGACCAAATGCTTGGATGATTTTGCAAATCCGAACGACAATTTTGTTATCGACGATCATGCTTCTCGTAGTCGTAACTCAACAGTAAACCGATTCGGATACTATAACCAGGAGAGGTTTGTTGATATTGGCTGATGTTGCCTTGAATTCAAATTCGGACATGTGCTGATGCAAACTAGCTGTTCTATCCACATTTATAGTCCAATTAAAAATCGTACATCGAGCTCGATAAAAATCCCGGTGGTACTACATGTCGCCTTTTTGCCATCGGCGAACAGAAGGTTACTTGCCTTGTTCTTAAAGAATTTTGTAGAAGCATTTATTATCTGGAAGTTAAAGAACTACCCATCAGTTCGGCGACTGATGCAGATGCCTAGAATTTCCCCCTTACAAGCGCTCCTGGAACTGTGGGGCACATCAACTTAAAGAAGACTAGAACTACTGACTGGTCGACTGCGAGGCAAGCTCAATGGCTCCCTCCTACTGCGGCCTCTAGGGCACTGTTATTTAGACGGGTTCCGAACCGCTCTTCCTTGTGCGAAATCCTGGCACATGTGTGGAGGGAGCAGACTGAGTGTGGCATGCGTGAATGGATTTTTAAGTCCTTCCAACCACTGCACCGAATCCTAGCACCAGACGGAGGATGGACTCGAAGGCCGTCTGGTGCACGTGAGAGGGAAGAGAGCGAGAGACAGGTTGCTTCGGGGGAATCCATCCCCATGGCATACCTACACATTTTTCACTATACCCAATCTAGCGTGCCTTGAAAAAAAAGAATGAAATTCAGGCTCAATGGTTCTATCTAACTGTGGCGTTCATGGTACTCCCACGTAGAAGGTATCCGAGCCACACCCTTTTCGTAAAAGCCTGGTGCATTCTGCGGAGATTAGGTGGTGTAAGGCATGCGCGTTGGGCAGTTTAGCTTTGTCGGCTACTGCATCCGAACCCGTCTCCGGTCTTCCTAACACTGTCTTGTGAGGACACCCAGGTGGGTGAACGAGGAGGGGATATGGCTGATGTTTAGCAAGTCTGCGTGTTGCTACAACCTAATGCGGATGTGCCAGTCACCGCCCTATGCCCACCCCATGGGGCACACGGTGGACGCTACTGTCCGTTGTTTTCAAACTGCCGTGTTTATTTGTGTTTGTCCAGAAACTCGGAAATCCTGTTCCATCTCCCATTCTCCTCACCAAATTTTAAAAAAGTTATTTGTAAAGGGCAATCTGGAATCATGTAGATGGATCAAGCTCATTAGGACCACCTTTCCACTAAACAAATGCGGAACTACAGCCAAATGTGGCAGAGGCCTAAGACGGTTAAGCAGCCCTATTTACGGGTACTACTGTCTACCCACTCACTAACGAGGGCACCCGAACGTATACTAGGAAATGACGCCGTCTGCAAACTGACGGTGCTGCGGGGACGCGGGTCGAACAGGCATACGCAATCGAAATTACTCTTACTCGCCCTCACAGGCAGCTAGAGAAACTATGCTCACACTGGCAACCTAGTATGTTCACGCGCTTTTAGAAAATTCTTTGAGCAACCGATGGAAAAGTAGAGTCGTCCTGGTGTCTGGAGAACGGGCACGATTGAAGGTGGACCTCATGCAGCTTAAGAAGACGGAAAAAAGTAAATGACAGTTACGCTTACTTCTGGAGCGGACAAAGCAACGTGATAGACGTCGTGAGGCAGCTGCCTTATCTGCCGCAGGGCATCCACGTCCAACTCACGGGTCCGCACCTGCTCCTTTGGGAAATTAATTTGTTCCCGATGGCACCACGCACGTGCTCCGCCCCCCCCCTTCCCCTAAGACCAAACCCGATGAGGTGACTTAAAAAATAAAGAAGACTTACACGCCATCCTAGCGAGTGTACCGACGGCGGACCATCTGATTGTCCTTACTGAATTCAGGTCTCGTGTCGGCACAGACTACGCTACCTAGGAGGTGGCGCTGGGTAGCCACAGAATCGACAGCTGTAACAACAATGGCTTCCTCTGAAAGGCCTCTCAGGAGCAGTCTTCTCCTGACCAGCACGTTGGTCCTTCTTCGATGCGGAAGAAGGCTACGTGGAGGCCTCCTTGCTCGGGTCATTGGCGGATGCTGGACTAACTTGTCATCCTGCAACATGTTAAGAGTTACGTACTAATGACAAAAGCGATTTGTACTGTTGAATGTTGGACGCACAATCGTCTCCTTACCTGTGAGATGAAGTTGCAAATAAAATCGCCTAGGTCACAACAAGTTAAGCGACCACTGGATGAGTTAAATACTGGATTATTGAAAATGGTTGATCGCCATTTAGAGTTAAGCAATCATCGACTCCTTTGTCTCGAGGAAATTACAGTTCCATAAGGCAACGTCACTGTAGAGACGCAATCCAGTCACCTACGGAAAGTGGTTCAACCCACTGCTCCCCGTTGCACTTAATCGCGCATGCCGTCAGTATCAGGACTGTTTATATGAAAACGACGGCGAAATCTTGGATCTGATCTCCGCGAAGAATAGGCTACACACAGCCTACGTCAACCACGCGAACTCTGCCAACAGATCGGCATTCTTCCGTTGTCGACACCTAGTAGATCAGCGACTGAGGGAAATGCAGCATGCCTGAATGAATCACATGGCAAAAAACATATAAGGGTACGCGGACGGTAATGAAATGAAGGGATTTCTCGCATAGCTCAAGACTCTCTACATCCCAGTGTAAATTTTACTCGGTTCCGATGAAACAGAACTCTTAGCGGAGAAATCACAAATTCTGGAGATCCAGACTGAGTACCTCAGAAGCGGCCTCAATCGGTCATCTACAATACCCAAAGACGCCCTTCATAGGTTGCCTTGATCGGAATCCCGACGATGACCTCAACTGTCCACTTTCCATCCCCCTGAAGCCAGCAAACTAGTGCAACGGTTCTCCATTGAGAAAGCGCTGGGCATTAACGTGGTTCCGGCTGAAGTCTACAAAAATGGCATCCCACAACTCTTTGAAAATTTCATTTCACTTCACAGCGGGAACCGAATCTTTCAATGCGCGAGTTTAAGGTGCAATTGCAATGAAGACATGTTGACCAGTGGAGTGAAGCAGAGCTGAGTATCGGCTTCCACCCTACTCAGTCTCAGGTTCTCCGTTATGCTGATTGATGTCTACTGTGAAGTATGGCGGACCATAAACATTAACTACCGAACGAACGAGAAATTGCCAGACATCCCTCGTCGGCAAAAAAAGCTTTGATGATATCCAGGGCCAGCGTTTATGACCTATTTTTTTGCAAATGACCACACGTTGAACTCCACAGCAGGAGAGGACAAGCAGCGGAGGGTGGACTTCCTCGCTACCGTTTGTTAAAACTTCAATCTGACCATGAGAACGGAGGCGAATATGGTCCTGCAAAAATCGGTGATAAATGCTGACTGCCACGTAGCAGGGTCCATCGGACTCATCTCGCAATAGTAGATAAATTAGCTTGTCTTTGGAGTAGAATTTCATGAGACATCAGTATTGATGACGAAGTAGCAAATCAGTTCCTTTAGGCCAGCTGCAGCAGTCGGTATTTACCACGGCCTCCAACTCAATATACAGCTGAAGGTGTAGATAGAATTTTATTCTGATAATCTGGGGAGGATACCTGGGAAATGTACGTCAAACAAGATTGGATATTCAATCCCTTCCAGGCGCGGCCACGTCGTGAGGATGAATGAGGAGTGCCTACTCAAACTACAATTTAACGATGTACTCGCTGCGCACAAGAACAGCACTACAAGGACACAATAACAACTGCCTTCAAGCAGCCAAAAAGCAATCGGAGAACCTCGCTTAGAGTTCCATACCTCCTTGTAAGTGTGTGGACTTGATGAAATGCCAATTGGAAAGGCTGTGTTTGGGTGTACCCATTAAAGCTACCACCAGTCACAGTGTGAGGACAATTTTGCGAAACCTAAGTAGTCCGTAGAACTAAGCGATGACAGACTCAGTTGTTTCAGGGATTTAACAGTATCTTCTGACAAATATTTCTTCCAATAAAAGGTCGCTACAAGTTGCCAGTCGTTAGCATTTTTTTGTGGTGTGGTCCATGTTAAGAGGTTTATAAGTTGATACACCTTGTGCTAACGACATCCTATGTGCAGTCTAGTCTGTTAGGTTCAAGATCACGATCGAAGCTCCCTGGTCTACCAGAGGACCGAAAATTTTTGTATTGCTTTCAAAGGTCCTCAGTACTCTCTTTTTTCATTTAATAGTACTGACTAATAATTTCGGTATTGCATTGTAAATTTCCTACCTCGATAAATGGCAACCAAAATTCTGAAATGTTTTTCGATTTGAAAAAAATACCTAAGAATTTTTGTAAAATTAAACATCCCACAGCCTAATCTGAGGATATTTCTGCCACGTCAAGATGCCGGCTTTTGAATGAACCTATTTTAGGTCGGTTGCCAAAAATAAATGCTGTATAAAATAGCTACTTAAGTAGTATGAAATTTTAGCGTTGTTTTTCTAAGCCAGTATAGATACATGCACTGAAATATTCATTCATTTCCAACCTTGGGCCTTTTCTTCAACGTCCAGACTGGAAACGTTCAGAAGGTCGAGAAGAACATACGAGTGTCAGTAATCTGGGATGCAGTGATTTAAGTAATCAAGGCGTGAGTCTAGAGAAGGAGGCTTTCGGCCTTTGTCTTCAGGTCCAACTTGAATTTTTCAAACTGGTTGGAATTGCTTATACGGCCTACCAAACAGGACGCGGGAATAGGAACGTCCGCCCAGGTAATACAGGGGGCATTGTGCTAACTACCAATAAGGGCAAATACTCCCGTGCGGTCTACCTAACCTTAAACTACCTCCGAATTTCCCTGGAATTTATCGCAAAGCCACCTGTATTACGGACGGTTCCTGTGCACTGTCTTGCCGTCGGGGGAGGAGGCATATAAGAAAACCTCCGCCTCAATCAGCTGCGGCAGGTTTGCGCCAGCTTCCGACAAAACTGGCATACCAGAATCTGTAAAGTGACACTTTGAGCTCTGCTTGCCAGTGTGGTAACGCAACTTTGAGGTAACTTCACAGGCCTTTTCATGATTTATGCAAATATTGCATCCCAGATATGCGCTTGCGCGGGAACCGACTGAACTGCGCGGTCGCCTCTCTAACCCAAAATCGGCGGCGACCTGCGGCCAAATTTCTCCTCTGGCGTAATCCTACAGAATGTTTAAAAGCATCGGCGTAAACAAACAGTATTTGCCAGATCCCTGCCCCTAGCGCAAAATTCGTGTTGTACGCAGAATACCTGGCAAGCCGACCGAGCGGGTCATTTTGTATAGGCAAGGTTTGTCTGAACGGTTTTTTTTATTGGCGGAGAATACTGACAAAATTGCGGCAGAATAACCACTGTACAAATTTTGAAGTTGGGGTATTTTTCGTACGTTCTAATAGCAAATATGATGTAGGGTGTCAGAACGCTTAAAATTTAAAAAAAAGTGACTTTATAAGATAATTGCAATAAGGGAGTCACTTGATTCAGAAGTTGACTTGAAAAGGGTAGAATACTGAGAGAAAAATGTAGAACGGAGAGAAGAAGTGCAGAGCAAATACGGGAAAACATCAATATTCCTCTTCAGTTTTTATATTTTCAAAAAATTGGTGTGTGCTAATGGCCTCTCTCGGCATGTCTTCCGTAGATGACTTATTGTCTTATTGACTTCCACGTCAAAGTCGGCCCATCGGGGTCTGCTAAGACATTTAGAGTAACAATTATAAAACAGTTTGAAATCGAAAGCGGATTGGTGGATTGGTAGAAGAATAAATGCCTGGTGAGTCCACGCAGAATGAGTTGAAAACTCACGAGTTATTAAGGAATCAAATGTTCACGTAAAATAGGCTAAATTTTTATTCGCTGGGCATATTTGATCATAAGAAGAACATGCAATCTGAGGGTACTTTCCTTGAACAGGGCTTCATTTAATAATATGGAACGATCTTGTGGCACACTAATCTCCAGAACACAAGCCATCTAACTGACAGTTAAATCTTCACGCAAAACTAGCAATCGCGCCCCAAACGAGCTGATTACCCAGCAAGCTACGCTGCACAGAGCTCTCTGTGGTATAATCCACATTTCCTCGCTCGTAAAATAGACCAGTAAATAATCCTCGACCAGTATGGTTCTCTGATTTTTTCGCCTTCCACGTGGTAATCGAAAAAGTTCATTTGGCAAAAAATCGCATATTTGAATGCATGGGAAGGCGGATCCAGTTAAAGCTATTAGACTTAAGCAACTACTCCGCAAACTGAGAGACCTAATAACGTTTGCTTCTAATTTTGAATGCAGTTTGAATTATCTATCATTTAGTGGAAGACGGTTTCAGACACTGCCAACCTAACAAAACTGCCCCCCTATGCATAGTTTATTTATGATCATGATTCGGCGCAAATTTCCTCACCTTCTGGAACTGCTCTTTCTCCCATGAGTTGAACTCGATATCAAATACAGATTAGCATTCATGGGTTGCGAACTATTGCCAACAGGATCGAGGGCAACTGAAGCGACCAGTTCTTGTTTGTAAATCACGTCGTACAGCGATATCACAGCACCAAAACAAGTGGAATGGATATTTGCAACGGCATTCAGTCGTTCATTGAGCAGCAATCGTTCTGGGGCTATGACGGGGTCTCTTATTCTGTCCCGCAGTCCAGATGGGGCGCCGAATCTACTCCCACTACTACTCCCACTACTTCTACTTCTGCATAAAAGTGCTATGCAATTATCAGTGAACAAACTACTACTACTAAAAACTACTACAAACTACTACTACTACTACTACTACTACTACTACTACTACTACTACTACTACTACTACTACTACTACTACTACTACTACTACTACTACTACTACTACTACTACTACTACTACTACTACAAACTACTACTACTCCCACTACTACTCCCACTACTTCTACTTCTGCATTAAAGTGCTATGCAATTATCAGTGAACAAACGAGGGACAGAAAAGGATTTTTTTAAAATAGCTTGTTCTCAGAAAAGAATTAACCTTAATGGTAGTAAGAGTTCCACAGATCACACAAGTTAAACACGAAAAGCTCTGAGTTTCTCTTACCCAAAATAAGTCCACTGACTGAGCTTATGAAATGCCAAACGAAATTCAGAAACTCAATTTGTCTTAGGCAGGGGTACTTACTCAAGGTTGCAGTATTGATTATCGTACGGCAAGATATGTAATTCATGAGAGGATTCCGGCCTTCGGAAGAGTTCCTTTCCGGCAGTCGACAAAAACTACAATCGAAAAAAACTGACTACTTAAATAGTATATATTTTTATGCTGTTCTTTGAACCCTCACACACTCAAATATATTCTATATAAAAAGCATTAACCTACTTTTTGCATTAATTTGGTAGACCAACGTTTTTATTTCAAGTTTTATGCTCAAAGAAATCGTAATATTCGCTTTGGAAAAAAGTTTGTTATTATGAAATTTTTTAAAATCACGATATGTTCATTCGTAAAATCCGTTGCTAAATGCTTCTGATAAAGCCCAAATCATAGTCTAAATTCATTTTAAAAATTTAGGAGCCCCATATAATACCACCCTAATCACATCGATGAATGTATGATTTTTCTTAACTGGAAAGTATATAGCTTGCGGACTCTAAGTCCGAAAAGTAAGTGTAAGGGTAGATCGGATTCAAGTTTATTCGGGCGTTGAAAAAGATTTTGAGACAGAAAGGAACCTTTCCTTCGCTTATAAAATTGAAACAGGACGTGGTTGGTAACCAGATGAATAAAAAAGAGAAAATTTCAGTGCACGTTTTCTATAAACTATTTTTGAATTTAGAAAGGCAACGAAAATCAATAGAAAGAATGCGAACTGTCTAACTTGCTATTGTTGACCAAATGTGGATTATACATACGATGGAAAAAATGGCATTCAGAAGGTTGAATCCTAATTCGTCTGAAATACATTGAGATTATAGAACACGAGACCG
Organism: Schistocephalus solidus; assembly: GCA_017591395.1. Lineage (NCBI taxonomy): Eukaryota > Metazoa > Platyhelminthes > Cestoda > Diphyllobothriidea > Diphyllobothriidae > Schistocephalus > Schistocephalus solidus. The sequence goes on along the minus strand of WEDG01000061.1, from coordinate 224,101 downwards.
AATCTGGCAACTTTACCTAGTTGATCCCTTTTCATCGAAAAAAACTCATAATTTCGGTTAACATTTAATGCAATCGGTCATAAAATGTCTGTTGCCTGCATTGGACTTGCTGGCAAGAAAACTAAGAACCTGTTATTTTTATTGGCTCTGCGGGACATGCTTCAGAATAGACTATGAACCTGAATTTAAACATATGTCGCTCCCGAGGAGATTTGGTGAATGACTTTTCCCCATCGGAACTTGGACAACAAGAGCTCTTAGCCTTTATTTTCCATGAAACATTATGCCTAATATCTTCTTCGAAAAACTGGTCCTTTATGATGAGGAAGGAATTCAAGTAATTTGGCCTATTTTCATTTAACATCGAAGCAAAGACATTCGTCGACCGAACAAAGCTTTGACGTTCCCCCAACTTATACGTATTGGGACCTCAAAAAGGGAAAATAGGAAAGCCGGACTATTAAAAAACTGCGATACTAAAAAGCCGCCAATTTAATTTACCTGTCAACAGACTCTGCGTTTTTCGGGCCTGATTTACAAAGCTTAAAATAGTCCGCGTCTATATATACGAACTGAAGTCCGAGTATGTAATTTATAGTTCAACCACAAGTATCCTTGATTTGCCTATGGAATATGGCTCTTTTCGCGGATGTCACTTTGTAGCTCCAGGCAGCTTAAAACGTGTTATACTAGATTTTACATATAACAGAAATATCGGTCAAAGAGAGATACTGACGAGTATTATCTGGCGCTTCACTCAAAAAATATAGGGATCGTGTTGGCAAGGCTGAAGCAAAACACATTTTTTTTCGCAAAAGTAGTCCTTCAAGATTTCGCAAAGCAAACATTTTATTTTGAGTACTTAGGCTCTCCACCATGTTTTTCAGTTTTAACTTTATACGTCAATATTAAGGAAAATATTTTCAAAAATTACTGCCAAATTCCAGAATGCAAAATGCTTTCGGGTTGGTTGGGGGCACCCAAGCATGATACTTCTTAGGTCATACTGGCTAAAAGTCCAGAGACGTGTTTCACCGATATTCTGCCGCCGCATGACGGGATGGCTGTGGCTGGTGGATTTTGGTCCTAATATTCATATCAAATTTTATTCTCCACCCATAAACCTTACTTCAGACTGATGTACTCCAAGGTAGCGATTACCTTCGGAGGAAATTCAAAAGCAGCAATTTAAAAACTGATTGATCAACCAGAAAACACGCAAAGAATGTTGGGGAATAAACACTGATGAATCGAACGCCTCGTCATGCAATGGCAGCTGGGTTGCAGAGTTTAAACTAATTTACTCCAAGGTAGCGATTACTTTCTGAGGAAATTTAAAAGTGGAGTTGTTACCAGAATTCATACGGGAAATGTTGGGGGACGCACTGACGAGCGAGCCCCATGCAGCGGCAGAATCTCGGCGAACCACATGTCTGGGCGTTTAGCTAGTACCTGTTCTGTCATTACGATGTATCGTGTAACACTAAAGTCAATATCTTCAAATAAATCAGAGACTGGAACTGGAACCACATCTCCGACCGGAAGCCGGAAATTCCAGAATACAAAAGCAACGGCAGAGAATTAGAGCAAAAAGCGAGGCAGCCGGAAATGCGACCTCGTTTGGGACATTCTAATTGTTACTGCTTGGCTTTGCGCAAGTACATAAATCATATAACTACGTTGTGGTTAGACGTCACGATGCAAACGGGAGACCCCATGTTAGACCATTCTATGTGTACTGCTACTCACGGTGCATTATGCACGATGAATGTACCAAATTTAAATAGAAATCCCAGTCAATTTTCTTTGAAGTTCGAATCAGTTCGCGAATGCAAGTGTCAAAAATGTCGCGGAAGCAATGAACGTAACATTTCAGCCTGTACCGGGCAAAAGCGAATATCGTACAAAACAAAAAGTTTCAGCAATAAATTTATTAAAAAGGTTGAAATCCGAAGCAAGGTCTACCGTATCTTTCCTTTCTATGAAACAGAAATGCTGACGCAACCTAATGGCGTACATAGTAATTTTGGGTCGGATGATACTTTTCGGACCTCTGCTAAAATAAAAAGTACTAACGTAGGACTACGTGGAAAATACGGATTCGAGATAGGCTTGACCCTCCGTAGGCCGCTTGTGTTTGTGCTGGATGGAGCTTGAAGCTCACATCTAAAAAAACAGAGTCATTATTTACCTTAAAGCTGCCCTTAATGAATGAAGAGGCATGCAGACGCCTTGCGTATTTGATGGTTGAGTGACTTTTGAAATAATTTAAATGTTGTGGTGGGAATAGTGGCGATTGCATACTTTACTCTGTTTCGTCCACACGAAATGCACGTCGAGCTCATGTTGCTCACACGGTGAAACAAACCATGACAAAAAGTGATTTAAAAAATTTTCATCTCTGAACGCCGAAAATTAAGCGTGGATTTGCACTATCGACCAGCAGATCTGCACACTTACATCTTTCCCAGGCCCGAAAAAGGAGTCTCGAATAACCATTTCCGAGGTTGTTATCAGAGAGTTCTAAACCGGTCCCAGTCTCCTTTATAGCACCACAAAGAGGCAGCCCGCGCATGTGTCATACTCTTCCGTAAACGCTTCGATTGACGGAATAAAATAGATCAGGATTCCGGCGATTTTGAACGCGTGGGCGAAATTTATGGCAACTCTGCCATTGCACCAATCGTACCACAAATCGCTATTACATACTTTCGCAACCTTATGATGTTGGGAGAGCGATGTTGCACAATTCAGATTCACGCTCAGGCAAACTTTGCCACTCAGTCATCTCCTAAAAACCCCTTCCCGCGCCTCAAACATTTCGTAGAGGGATGGAATCATGCAGTCGTTAAAGTTGCCTGGGCTACTTTAGGTTATTTCCTCGCGGACGCATGTCGTAGATTATGGGGTGGTTGAGCAGTCATCTTGGATGCCTGAGAATCTCGTTCAGGGACGAACTGTCTGCTTCCTCATAGGGGAAGGGCATAGCGGGGGAGTCGAAGCAGATACTGGTTCACAGTGTCTACTTAACAGAGTTTGGTTACAGGATACAAACCAAACGGTTCCCGTGCAGCAACCACAAGCAGTGTACATCCAGTTCATATGAGAGATACTATATAAAAAACACGACTGATTGCCACATGCAAACACATAAATGGAGCACGTGTCTGAGCATGTGCTAGTACGTATGTTGGCATTTTAGTGAAACCACTATCAGCTACAAAGAATATACGTCTCTCTTGCTCCAAAGTGACTTCTTTCAAACTAGCCACCTTGCGTTTCTGTTATCTTTCAAATACTGCAGACAGTTCTAACTGCCGACGAACTGGCTGAATATGCGGTAGGAACCGCCATTCTAAATGCAAAATGCTCTTCTAAAAAATGCAGGTAGACTAAGGGTGGGGCAACATTGCCTTTCTTCTGAAATGCCCGTTCGAAGAAAGGAGGACTAAGTCCTGGTCTGACCGTCATCCTAAAAAGGATATTGTCAGAACGTTGCTCTCCCCTCCCCTCTCATCCCCGGCGCGTAAATTACGGCTGTTTAAATAAAATACAACTTAGATGCTTTGATAAAAAGTCACCGAAAGAATCTCCGTCTAAGAGCGAAGAAAATGGAGAATAAATACATAACCGACAATGACACCATCGACTGGAGTGGCCATTTTTAACATATTAGCTCTCATTCGCCAGCCAGTCGAACGTTTTGCACCACTCGGGACTCGAACCCGCGACCTGGCGACTAGAAGTCCAAAGTTCTAACCTTCGACAGGCAAGCCTCTACGTAAAGAGGGACATGAATTTTGATTGATAGGTTCACCACATGGCAGAGACTATGTTACTTAAAGGGGAGTGCTTGGACGTAGCAGCTGATGGAACTACAATGGCATCACACTTCTAATCTTACCGTAGGGCTATACAGAAAAGGTCTCCAAATCGTTGACCTTTCTTTTAGGACTTCCATTCGTAAAAGAAAAATTAAGACGCAACCTCACCCGTTCATTAAGGGTAGAGACAGCAAAGATGTGTGCGCAAAAAGCAAATTGTGACGTCGAACGCTTGATGGACAACAGCCTGACGATAGTTTAACCCTCGTAGTCTGATGAGGTCCACCGTGTGCTGCACAGCCCAGTGGTACAGGGGCGGTGACTTACTCGTGGATTAGTTTTAAGTGATAGCAGAATTGTGATGCAGCTACCACCCTCCCTTTTCTCTCCCCCGCCTGTTGCCGTATTCAAGACAGAAAGTCAAGAAGACCGGAGGCAGGATCGGGCTCAGGTATCTGGTGCGGCGTGAGCCTGCACCTATGCGTGTCACCCACGCCTCCCACGCCGATTTATTATGGAAGCGCAATCCAAATAACGCTTTCCGTGCCTTTATCTAGCCCCTGTATTGGTCCAGCGTATCTACAAAGCGGCTCATTTAGAAGGCATAAAAGGCTGACACTTCAACCGTCGCGAACGATGATTTCCGACCGTTCGACCGTCATTTTCCACGATATCCACCGTAAACACCATAGCAGAGTGGTGCAGGGACGGTGACTGGCGCTGGATCAAAGTGAGAGAATAGTTGCACTGCATCTACCTCACTCTGTTCCACTCCCCCATATGGGCCCGGTGGCAAGCCAGAGTCAAGAAGACCGGAGATGGGAGAGGGCCACGCACCAATACGCTGAGACAGCCACCAAACATCCCAGTTTACGTGCATCGGACAATGGCAGGCACAACAACAAGACGAGCGCAGGGACAGTGGCATTTGCGTAAATAAATTTATTGTGATAGCAGACTTGATGCATCTGTCTCACCGTCCTGGGCCCAGGGGCAATAGGCAACGGATGCAGTAGCTGACAAAGGGAAACATCCACTGCCACACATGCCTGGTCCGTGAACGATGGACTACGTTTGCACAGAAACAAGAAGTGATCGACATGGACCCCAGCTGCGTGGGAGTGAAATAGAGGTCAAATTAAGAAGGGGCCAGTGCCGTGTGACTCTTCGTCCAGAGAAGAGAGAGAGGTATACCGTTAGTTAGCAGCCTTCCATTCCACGACTTTTAACGCATCTTATTATTCAAAAGCGCGCCAAAATGTTCATAAGGAGGAAATAAGCTGAGTCAACCGCACTCTCCCTTCTCTCTCCCAGTCTCGGAACTCACATGCGTTGAGGCTGCTTGAGCAGGAGTCCTTTTAGCCTGACTCACAGTCCACCAGGCAGTCACTCAACAAACACAAGACAGGTCGACCATCGATTTCAACGAGGTCCACCGTGTGCTCCACAGCCAGCTTGGCACAGGGACGGTGACTTGGACGTGATTTCGTTTATAGCGATCGTAAACTTGAGCAGTAGCTAGCGCACTCCCTCCACTTCCACCACGGTCGACTGACATGAACAAGTCAAGAAGACCAGCGGCGAGAGAGGGTGAAGGTGGCTTCTGTGATTGGAACCACTTCTACGCGTGCCGCCACACCCGGCACGGATCCCACGGAGTGGGAGTGCTATATAGGTCACACTAAGAAGGAGCCATTGCAGCTTGACTCTCAGGACAGCACTTGACCACTCCACACAAAAAACACCGGGCTGATTGTGAAGTAGGGGTCATCCCTTCAATTGGCAACGATGCCAGTCACGGCTTTTAGCACACCGTGAGAGTCTTGGGATTCAAATCACACATGAAGAGAGCAGGCACACGGAGAAGTAGCGGAGGAACACACATCCCACGTGCGGTAAAAGCGCCAATCGGTTGTTGCCATAGTGTGATGTTTGGTGTGGTCGTGTGGGATGTAGGTGATGACACCCAGGGGCGGCTCCGGTTGCGCCAGCCATCTGGGCCCTCTCCCATATCCGGTCTTCTTGACTCTGTCAGGACACCGGGCTCAGGTGGGGAAGGAGGAGTGAGTGTCGTAGATACAGCGCAAGCCTACTATCACTTTAAACTTAATCACGCGCAAGTCACCGTCCCTAAACCACCCTTCGTGGAGCATACGGTGGACCTCGTCAAATCGACGGTTGAACTGTCATGCTATCGCAGGTTTTAACGGAGACGCAGGTGGCCGAACAAATCCATGCTGTGATGGAATGTGCGTGGGCAATGTGAGCATTTGAGTTTGGTGCACCTGGTGTTGATTTGTGCTTCTGGCACTGGTTCGCCGGTCTTTGGGCAATGGATTCGCAAGTGATCGAGCAGGCTCGACGCGATTTGGGCACGTGCAGTAGCAATGAGGGCATGATAGGTTGGGGGCTGAAGATTTGGTTGCGACGGTGGATCTACAAGTGGTGGCTGTGATGGTTGATGGAGAGTTGTTAATGCTGGAAATGGAAGAGGTGGTAGGTAAGGTAGGTAAGGTGTGCTTACTGTATCTTTATTGCGATGAATTCTGATTTCGTAGATGCGCATGTGACCGACTTGGTCCATGCGTTGATTAGATCTGTGTGGGTACAACAGAAATTAGAGGCGGTTGCAATAAGTGCGTGTCAGGACTCCTGAAACCGTTCCGCCCGGTTCGCCTCACACATTGTTGCTACAGTCATCACTGCTCTTCTCCAAACTGGTTGGTCCTCCGACAGGTTATCACAGATCTCCGGGTTGATTTGAAATCGCTTCATAGAGTTCTTCAAGGTGCCCTTTAAGTGTTATGTTTTACCCCTTTGTCGGTGAACACCCGTAGCGACATCTCCGGAGAAGAGTTGCTTGGGTAATCGCTCGTAGTACATTCTCACGAGGTGGCCATCCCATCGCGGTTCCCTATCCGCTTATAAAGATGGACAATGGTCTCGTCCTGTAAATCCTAAGGAACTTGGCGCTTGGCATCACATCTCCTGGAATATCATTGTGAGTTTGTCCCTCAGCCGGCAGCCACCCCGCTTGTATACTTTGGTTGGGATCGCGTCGGATACCAGTGGTTTCCCGCTAGAAAAGTTTTTGCAGGGCTCGAATGGTTTCTTATAGTAAGATAGGCGGAAGATCCAGGTCTTTATTCGTATCCAATTGCGGAGCAGGTCGATGGCAATGTCAGAGATTGTAGGAAGAAGGTTGAGGGAGCGTCTGGAGCGCTTGTCCCAACGCTTTAGAATTTGCGATTTCTCTGTCTGAAGTTTTTTTAATCAGAGCTGAGCAGCGCTGCGGTTTCCCTGATACAAGGGCCGTAGATGGCCTCGATGCAGCTAAAAAGTGTCAATGCGGCCCACGTACTCCTGGATCTGCTCGGCCTTGCGAACCATCCACTCGTCCTGCATCACCCGCAACCATTGCTGCACAAGGCTTTGGCTCCTGAAGAAGGCTGCTTTGCTGGTGTCACTCTGATGGTCCATTTAGGCTTTTTGTAGTCTGGACATCTCGGTGATTAGAGCGTTGAAGTCGGCGTCGTTGTCGTCAAGCCCATCCTGTTGGTGATGACATGCGCATCTGATGAGGTCGAGGGCGGTAAAATTGATTACGTTTCGCACTTTACAACACCGTGTCTCCACGGTGCTACCTGGAGCCTGCAGGTCTCCCGGCCGTTGCGTCAATTGATTGCTGAAATCAAAGTGATGAGTAGGCAAATTCATCAAAACGATCTTTAAATTACCTGATGGTTGCTTACCTTTGGCCCTTCTGTGGGGTTGAAGTCCAAGATTCATCCTGGAAATGACGAAGCAGTGATCCTTCGTCTCCAGGATGCTCCGTCGATCTCGCCTCCGGACGCGGACCTAGTCCAGCAGATGCTAGCGCCATAATCGACAATGCATCCAAGTTTGTCTTCTCCTCTGTCGGAAGACGAAAGGTGTCGATAAAGATGAGGCGCAGGTTCGACGAAAAAGAAGGCTGTTACTGTTACGTTCGCCGAGACCATGGGGCCGAAAAATCCCTCTCAGGCAGCGTGGTTTGTCGCGACGTGAGCGTTGATGTCGCCAAGGACAACCGATTTGGCCGTCTTCAGCACAGTCACCAGGATGGCATGTAGGTCCTCGTAGAATTTGTTCCTCGCCTCGTCAGAGTTCGTCATTGGGCGGCAGCGTAGACGCTGAAGATGGTGGTGATCTTCGATCCACGAAGAGACAGGCGTAGGGTGATTAATCAGTCGTTTATGCCTTGCGGCAGATGAGCGAGTCATCCACGATGTCTTTCCGGGTGAAAAAGGCGATGTTAGCATTGCGTCCGTCTGACTTCGGACGGTAGCTCCAGAAGAAGTTGTAGCTGGCACCCACTTCCTCCGGCTGGCCTTGTCCAGAGTGTCGGGTCTCGCTGAGAACAACGACACACACCTTGTAGTGCACCAGGTTTCGAACGAGTAGCACCATTTTCTGTGCCAACCGGTCTAAAAGAGGCCGAACATTCCAGGCTTCCATAGTGAACGGACTCACTCTAGCAGCCTTTGGGGTTTGGCAAGGAGGGAGTATAGATGGGGCCTACTATTTTGTCGAGTATTTTAAGCGTCAGTAATGCATTTCTGCGTCACTGTCACCGCGCAGATGATGTAATCCTAGCATTTTTAGAGCACCTTTTCCATCAGTGCTACCCTTAATTACGGGTGCTGAGACATCCCAAACGGGTACTGAACTTCACTATGGGTCATGGCTTTGCTTAATGAAAGAGTAATCTGATTGCTGATAAAAGCAAACAGGCGACTTCCAGGAAGCAGTTCAGGAGAGGAAGAGGCAGTTACTGGAATATGGTGTTCCTTGGTCTGACGCTTCGGATTCGCCCTGTAACGTATCATCAGAGACTGTTGCCGAAAAGGGTGCTTGGGGCACAAGGTACGCAGTATTTATATGGCGCGGTTGCCAGGCGACCGTAGGCCTGCAATTGTTGACAACCACACCCTATAAATACTGCATAAAGTGTGCCCCAATCACCCTTTTCTGCAACTGTCTCTTATGATGGGTTCTAAAGGGGAACTCGTATTACAACAATTACAGGAGGATATGATAGGTATTTTCAAGCCAAAAATGTGGCTCAGATATTTAGATGATACCTTCGTCATCACGAAAACACGCGAGGTTGAGCAGCTGCATCAGAGTCTGAATAACATTTTCCCAGCTATCCAATTGACTCGCGAAGAAGCAGCGGGAAATATCCTCCCGTTTTTAGACGTGAGTATTTGAAAACTCGAGAATGGTGGCCTGATGACGAGCGTGCACCGAAATGGCTCAAATTCTGACATAATCATTAACTATGAAAGTAACTATCCCACTTACCATAAAAGGAGTTGCGTTCGAACCCTTTTTCACCGGGCTTTTCGCTACTGTAGCAGTGCCGACCTTCTTGAGAAGGAACTTGCTTAATTGTATCAGTTATTCCGATTCAATAGATACCTGGTAAGTTTTGCGAAAAAATGTCTCAGATGCCAGAGAAAATCACAAAGCTTCGAGTCTAATGGAGAAACAGTGTCGCGACAATTCTACTGTCTGCCCTACATGCAGGGAATTTTGGAAGTGATCGGCAGACAATTAAATCGGTTTGGCATCTCCATCGCACACAAACCGGTGCCCTCTTTGCGCACAGCACTATCGCGGGTTAAAGACTTCATAGTAAAAGAGCTGAAAACGAATGTCATCTACCACATTTCATATGCAAATTGCTTTTGCTCTTACGTAGGCCATACAGGTCGACGACGTGGGACCCGCATAAGCAAATATAAACTGGCCATCCGCCGACGCGATCTCGTCTCTCGTGTTGCACACACCGTGGACTGCGACCACCGCTTCGATTGGGATGCAACCGAAGTGGTCGCCATGGCTATCACCAAGCTGGCACGAGAATTCCTCGAAGCTTGGTATTCCGACACAAGCAGCATCAACCGCCATATCGATCTGGATGCGTATTACGAAGGCCTACGTGCACGGCGCACTGACTCGCGTCGACCTTAGACCAACAATAGCTTATCCATGTTTGGCCAAGTGGAAATCTACGGATGCGGTATTCCCTCTGACGTGTGAACCACAATCGGCATTTGTAACACCTCCCCTCACTCCCGGCATTCACCGCAACACTTTTCTCGCCCCACTCCCACGAACGTCTGTCTGTCCGTCTGCCCCACCAAGCTCTCTAGTTTGATAATGCCAACTGCCACTTTGAATTTCTTCTGAGGACGGGCCGGTGTAACCTGCTTGAAAATTCTCGGGTAAAACTCGATTTTTCCGACTAACCATCTTTCTTATATATATAAATATATATGCAGAATGAAATTACCGAAAAAGACAAGGGAGACCGGAATGGTCATTTCTGGCTTATTAACCGTCATCAGCCAGCCATACCCAATCACAGGCACTACGGCACCAGAAATGGCCATTCCGGTCTCCATTGTCTTTGTCGGTAATGTCATTCTGCCTATATCAGTAGCCGTGCTGTGGCTGCTGGCGAGAATGTAGAGTGAGCCCAAAGACACAGCGGAACGAGTGAGTCCTGTAACCGATCGGTGAGTGCCCAACTACCATAAATATTTTTTTCGACGAGCCTTTATATATATATATATATATATATAGATGGTGAATAGATGAGTTAGTGTGCATTCCGAGATTATATTGTGACGAAGGAATGCCCGTCGGAAAATGGAATTGAACTCGTGAATTTTCAATTTGTTCACACCAATCCGTCGTCAGACGAAATGAACATAGGAGAAAGGGAAACGGTCAAACGACCAGTTTGTGCTACAGGACAGAAAAGCACAGATAAAACGTGCTACTTTGGAATGCCGATAGGATTTTCCTCTAGGCATCGCTCTATGCTGTCAATGGTCAAGTAATGCGGTATAGAGGAAAACAGAGAAACAACGTCCAACGATACAATACATTCGTTAGGACTTACTTGAACTCCTTGAATTTTCTGAAGGAATGCCTGCGAGTATCTGACGTTGTATTGCGATCCATCACTGAGGTGCTTTAGTTTCCTTTATAGCCATTTGGCAAGATTGTAGGTCAGGGATCCAATAAGTGGTACCATGATCCTCAATGGTGCATTTGGTTTGTGCACCTTTGGAAGGCCATATGCATGTACGACACGGGGCTCACTGAGGGTCATAAGTCCGGAGTACTCGGGGCTAATGAGTTTCAATCGAGAAAGTTCATTCACTTTCTTCTTTACAGCAGCTGCCTGTTTTTTGTGGGTCCACATCAAGTGGGGTGTACGCTTCCCTGTCATTGAAGATCTGGTTTGCCTTGTTGACGTAGTCGGTCTTGTCCATGATAACAGTTGCGCCACCTTTGTCAGCAGGCACAATGACTATACTTTCATCTGTTTTCAGTGATTTCAATCCCTTCGCTTCTTCAATTGCTAAGGTTTGATGATGTTTCCTTTCCGAAGGAGACCAGTGGCGCAGCTACGTATGTCCGCACGTATGTCCTCGGGGACGGTGGAGGTCAGCAAAAGGGATTCAAGATTGGCTAGGAAGTTTGTCGGTGAAGCATCGGCATGGCTGAAGTTTATTTATTTAGAAAGGATTTATATATATATATATATATATATATATATATATATATCGGTGAAATAATTTCTGAAATTATTAAGCGCAAGACATGGAGTCAGGTGATTCGGACATGACATTTTAGGGTCAGACCCGAGATTTCAATGAACATTTGGGTCGAAGACAATCAACTACTGTGGAATAACCACGTAATGCACATTCTACAAACAAGTAGTACTACAAGTAATATGAATATTATATGGCAAAAACATTATACCGTACTTCCGACATAGGTACTAGCTTAAATCCAAGACACGTGTTTCGCCGATGTTTCTGCTGCTGCGTGACAGAGTAGCGAGGGGTTCGGCTCCTCAGTGGGTCCTCCAGCGTTCTCTATGCGGTTTCTGGTATATGGACTCCAGAGAATAATCGGGGAAATAATTTCTGAAATTATTAAGCGCAGGACATGGAGTCAGGTGATTCGGACCCACTGAGGAGCCAAAACCTTCGCTGCTGTGTCACGCAGCCAAAAGGCAATATCCGAAAACGATTGAAGACAAATGAAACCACAGGATACCGCCTGAGCGCGGTTCTACGGTTTGCCAAAAATCCACAAGCCGAATGTTCCCCTACGGCCCATCGTGGCGCTGAAAGGCACGCCTACCTACGGACTGGCTAAATGGCTCGCTAAGCATTTGAAGAAGCTGGTAGACGGCTCAGAACACACAGCCGTATCCTCAACGCACTTCCTAGAAAAACTCCGAAACATCACAATCGCCCCCGACGAGATAATGGTGTCCTTTGACGTCGTCTCCCTATTCACACCCATCCCAAAAGAATTGGCCATGAGAGTCATCGATGACCTTCTGAACAGAAGGTACAACGATGAAGGAAAACTTTTTAAAAGGGAACACGCAATGGAGTTACTGGACTACTGCCTTCGCACGTACTTCACGTTTAACGACTATGTTTATGAGCAAATCCAGGGAACCCCGATGGGATCACCGATCTCCGGCTACCTTGCGGAGGCCATCCTGCAAGAACTGGAAACTCAGGTCTTCCGGATCTACAAGCCGAAATTCTGGATGCGCTACGTAGACGACACCTTTGTTATCATACACCTAGAAGCCAAAGAAAACTTCCAAAGGGATCTGAACTCGATTTTCCCACAGATTCAATTCACAATGGAGGAAGAAGAGGATGGAATGCCCCCTTTTCTCGATGTTCAGATATCAAGGCAGGAGGACGGAAACCTCCAGACTGGCGTGTTTCGAAAAGCGACTAACACGGAGAAAATTCTTCACTACAACAGCAATCACCCCCTGTCGCATAAATGCAGTTGCGTCCGATCGCTTTTCCGCCGCATCCAGACAATGCAGCACAGAGGCGGAGAAGCTGCGAGAACGTAAAACCCTATGGCACCTATTTCTCGCCAGTGGATATCCAGGCAGCTTCGTAAACAAATGCTTATACCAAAGGCATACAAAGACCGAAAGTGAGCCTAAACAAAGACCTGAAACCTTCCATGTCTTGCCCTATGTGAGGAACGTCTCAGAAGCCACTGAGCGCGTGTTAAGACCGCTAAACGTGGGCGGTGGACACCGACCGGAGGCCACCATCCGTCGATTAGTCATGCAACCAAAGGGCCGACTACCACCCGCAGACACCTCAGGCGTTATTTACCGTGTCAACTGTCTAGACTGCCCGGCCAACTACTGCGGCATGACCGACAAACGACTGAGTACGCGCATGCACGAGCACACTTTGGCCGTAAGGCGAAAGGATATTCGATCACACGTCGTCATGCATAGTCTAGAAAACAACCACCAGTTCGATTTTGACGGGGCTCAAGTGCTCGGCCGAGCCGAAAACAGACTGGCGAGGGAAGTCATCGAAGCTTGGCAGTCAGACGCCAACTCTATCAACCGCAGCATTGACCTACCAGTGCCCTATGAGGCCGTCAAGCACCATTGGCGCACGAGGGGAGTACCAATGAGAAACGAGGTGGCTAGACCTATCGCAAGTGAGCACGAAAGACCTTTTTAAACCATGTAGTTCCCCCTATGCTCTATCTCCGATGATGCGCTCGAGTATGAGTGTGAAACGTCAGACAAGTTTATCTTCTACCCCAGAGATCGCCTTATCTTCTCCTTCCATATATATATATATATATATATATATATATATATATATATATATATATATATATATATATATATATATATACATATATATATAACCGATCGGTGAGCGCCTACTTACCATAGCTAATATTCCCGATCGAAACCGGCTAGACAACGAGCTCGTGGCGCAGTGGGATAGAGCGTTAGACTCCTGCCCTACAGGTCGCGAGTTCGAGCCTCGGGTGCCGCAGCGCCTGGGGTTGGGTATGGCTGGCTGATGACGACTAATAAGCCAGAAATGGCAATTCCAGTCTCCCTTATCTTTGTCGGTCATGTTATTCTGCATATATCCTGAGCTGCCTTGCGGCTGCTGGCGGGGCTCGAGAGTTAACCCCAAGGCATAACGGGACGAGTGAGTCATGTAACCGATCGATGAGCGCCTACTATACATATATATATATATATATATACATGTAGAACGAAGTCTGGTAAGAAATATGCCGTTTTGTGCCCGAACTTCCAAGCTGTTTACACAAACCCACCGAGATAGGAAAACAAAAGTGGGGTTTAAGATTATCTTACTAGAGAATTTCGTGGCACAGTGGTTTAATCGATAGGCAGTCGTCCATTCGGGGGGATGGGGGTTGTATGACCGTCGTGTTACGATAAGTCAGAAATGAGGGGAGGGATGTTAAAGCTCCAATTGTTGTTCACGTATCGGGGGGACTAAGAATAAGTGAAGTTCTAGTTGGCTGAGCGCGGATAAGCAGCTGTGGTTTTATGGTGGGCACAAGTCAGTGAGCCGTGCGCGCAGACCTTCTTAGTGTGCATCCAGATCGACTTGGCGGCTGATGCTGTTTGTATTTGAGGGCCAAGCTCCGAGGAATTCTCGCGCATTTTTGGTGTCGGTCCTAGCGACTACTTCAATTCCGTCCAAATTGAATCGATGGTTGCAATCAACGGCGTGCACCTACATGAGGGACAAGGGATCCCGTCGGTGGAGGTCCAGTTTATGTCCGTTTATGTGGGTACTAAGTTGTTGCCCTGTATGGCCAACGTAAGCGCAAGAGCCGTTAACACAGGAAATGCGGTTACTGACCTTTATTATCTGCTCTCTGAGTATTGGTCATTTAATTCGCGATGATGATGCGCACAGGTGGGATGCCAGTTTGTGGGTGATATGGATGCCAAGCCGGTTTAATTGTTTACGATCACATTTAAAATTCCTTGGACATATAGCGGAGAGTAGAATTTTCGCAACACTGTTTCCTAGTTTGAGTCAACGCTTTGTGTTTGTCTATGGTATCTGAGACAGTTTTTCACAAAAACGGAACGGATATCAGTTGAATCGAACTAACCGATACAAAGGAAAGCAAGTTGCTTCCTAATTAGATCATCACTGCTGCAGTAACAAAAGGCCCGGTGAAAAAGGGTTCGGACTGAACTCCTTGTATGGGCCGCGGGATGGATGCTTCCCAAGTAAAGGATGCTGCCAGTATTAGAACCTTTTTGGTGGACACTCGTCACCTGGCCATCACCATCGAGCTTGTCAAAACTCACGTCTAGAAACTGTGAATATCTCCCGTTGCCTCTTCGCGAGTAAATTGAATAGCTGGAAGAATGCTATTCAGTCTTGTGTGCAGCTGCTCAGCTTCGCAGGGTTTCATGATAGGAAGTGTGTCATCTATATACCGGAGCCCTATTTTTAGCCTGAAAGTGCTCATTACATACTCCTCTAATTGTTCTAATACGAGTTCCGCGAGTAGACCCGACATTGGCGAGCCCATTGAGAATCAGCATAAACTGGCCATCCACTGATTTGATCCCTTGTCCCTCGTGTAGACGTATGCCGTTGATTGCAACCACCGATTCAATTTGGATGGGTCTGAAGTGGTCGCTAGGGTCGACACCGAAAATGCGCGAGAATTCCTCGATGCTTGGCCCTCCAATGCAAACAGCATCAGCCGCCAAGTCGATCTGGCTGCACACTAAGAAGGTCTGCGCGCACGGCTCACTGCCTTGTGCCCACCTTAAAACCACCGCTGCTTATCCGTGCTCAACCAACTAGAACTTCACTGATTCTGCATCCCCTCGATACGTGAACCACAATTGGAGCTTTAACATCCCTCCCCTCATTTCCGGGTTATCGTAACACGGTGCTTATAAAACCCTCATCCCCCCGAATGGACGACTGCCTGTCGATTTAACCTCTGTGCCACGAAATTTTCTAGTAGGATAATCCCAACACCCACTTTTAATTTCTTCTGACGATGGGTTGGTGTAACCAGATTAAAAATTCACGAGTGTAACTTGATTTTTTCGACCAGCCTTCTTTCTTCATTATATTATCTCGGAATGCATACAACCTCGGTTATTCAATATGTACAATGTTGGATGCCTTTTGACAGGTTTTGAAAATTACGAGGTTTTACCGTTTGGCTGATGCTCTTCGGGGGTGGTGCATCACCTGGTGTTGTGTATGATTGGCTGACGACGTCTAATACGCCAGAAATGGCCACTCCAGTCTCCCTTTTCTTTGCCGGCAATATTCATCTACCTATTATATTACTAGCCGCTATGCGGCTGCTTGCAGGGTTCGAGAGTGAGCCTCAAGGCAGGGTGGAACGATTGAGTTCCGGTAGCGATAGGTGAGCATTCATCAGCAAATGCAGCTTGCATTCCTGGCTGCAGCTCTCAAAGGAACCCCATCGTACCGAATGGCGGCAAACGAGACCGCGACCGCACCGGCGGAACCGCATTCTTTTTGGAGGACGTAGTTCTGCGGCATCTAATTAGGTACCCAAGGGGCACTGATTTAGTCTGTTAATTAGATTCACTCGATTAGCAAAGTTGGGAGCCGCAGGGTACTTGAGCGAAGAACTACTTCTCTTCACCTCGCAGCGCCCTTTTTCGACCGTAACAAAAAGCAACCAAGTGGGAGAAAAGGAGAGGGAGAGAGAGATAGAGGAACAAAGAGTTGGTGCAGTTAGGCATGCCCATCGGTGTTTTAACTCCGCACATAAAATGCTAATAAATTTTCGATGCTTTGGTTAAACAAAAGCCTCCGGAACGAGACTCGGCTGGGAATGTATAAGTAATAGCACCGTCCCCCACCTCCCATCAGATCCGAGGCTCATAAAGAGGAAGCGTTTTAGGATCTGTCTGTGCTCAATCGTTTGGAGAAATTAATATCCGCTGCTCTGAAATCCATGCACAGACCTTTTGCTACAGAACCACGTGCCCCATAAGTTGGTTCAGGAGCTAATTCATATCTAAAACTTGAGGGCGCCAAGTGAACAGCTGGTGCCAAAAAAGACCGGTGCATCCCATTGGCCTGAAAGGTATATCGTAATCCTGGTGTTCCTATAGAGGGCTATAAACTCGGCAATTGTTTGGCAGAACCACTCATAAAAAATCACATAATTCAGAATTTTAGCTGAATATATCCTCTCCTTCCATTCCGTAAGCTTGATTTCTTCACTTTCTGGGTTTAATGAGCTAGATGTCAGCGGTAGTAGTTTTTTTAAGTCAAGGAACGCTGTTTCGAATTTGCAACGGGTTTTCCAATCAAAAGGTAAACTTCTTCCCTAAAGGCATGAGAAAATTCATATTTAAGCGCGAAATCAGCTTTCTTCCTTAGAACCTACTGCGTGTTTCGCCTTTACTGACAGATTCAATGAACGTTATACCCGAGAACGACAAGCTGATATACATACCTGGCCGTCCCATAACGGGCTTCGCCGCAGACGCATTGGATAAAAATGGGGTCGTGCTTACAAAGAATGCCTACTAACGTGACAATTTGGCACTCCTTTCAGGTTGCAGTGGCCTATTCTCAATTCGGCCTGGGAGTTACTCTCACTGGTATGAGATCTTAACCATTATTATGAGGACCATTATATTGTGCGGACCAGGTCGTGTGCATGGCACGCGCAGACGGGTCATTTAGCTCTGTCAGTCACAGCTCCGGCGCTCATGTCTGATCGACTTGACAGTGTACTGCTATTCAAGAAAGATGGGTGAGGGATGATATGGTGTGATAGGTGCTGCGCAAGTCTAACCCACCATAAAATAATTCAGGCGCAAACCACCAAGTCTGCGCCCACTCCGTAGGGCACACAATATGGACGTAGTAGTTTGCGATGGTCAATATAGTTTAAAACATCATTCAATTTGTTGTCTGTTTACAGGCAATATCAGAAGAAATATGCAGCGGGGATTAGGCTAGCAGTGAAAAAAACTCCTGGAGGAATATAGTTATTGGTGTTTTTGTTAAAGTACTGTTATTCAAGAGAAAAAGCTGCTGCCCATGGGATTATAGCAGTTCAGAAAGGGGAAGGGTTAGCAAAAGTACAGAGTGTTTACAGTCTTTCTGTATTTTTAGGGAACCGGGATTCTGCTCCAGACAAGAGTGCATCCGTGGACGGTTGATCGCTGTCTGCTCAAGAATTAACCGGTTGCGGGCTGCAAAGACAGTGCAATCACCCTCAAGTTAACACTCGGGACGGGGCTCAGATGCCGTGAACGCCATCGAGCCGGAAGATAGATTCGACCGAGTCGACATGCAGAATCGCCTTGCAGCATCGCCTTTCACTAAGCCATTTCCTTAAGTATTTTATTTTTTTCTTCATTAGTTGCCCTGCTATTTCCGATAGTATCAATCAGGCTAAAATGAGTAACTAAAAACTTATCGAGGGATTGACCACAATGTGCTCTTACTCCAAGCCCAGCCACAGATTCTAGCCTTCTTAGTAATTTTGACTACCTGGTACCAAGTTTCCTCCGGACATAAAACATTGTCATTCAGAAGAACTACCACGGCTACCACAGTATACAATAAATACCGAAATGCCACCATTTATTACGAGCTGGGGATGCGGGATAACCCATATGTCAGTCATTTCTTGGAGGTCTTGAGATTGTGAAATAGCTAGCTGCGCAGCCTACCAACTATTTAAACAAATTTTCCATATACGGCAAAAAAAACATCTTCCAGGCAGCATTCCAAGCTGGATGTATTCATTTGAGATTTTGGATCGTTTTCGCCATGTTTCGTAGATAATACTGCCCATTTGAAGTTTCCTCCCGGGATCGAGATCCAAACTTACGGGATTTTTAGCACGTGGTGAATGTAGTTTTAAGTGTATTTGACATGTGCACTTGACGGCCTTTTTTACTGAAACGGATCAAATTAACTTCGCTGTACGTTATTTTTATAAAAACCATGCTTTTATAAGTATGAGCACCTTAAGCCCATCATAGTAACTCTTAAAAATTGCTAAGTATTCAGAAACCTCTGTCTTCTCTTCCTACGTTTGAAAATATTAACAAGATATCAGAGGTACAGCTAAGCAGGGTACCTAGATTCGTTTTCCTAACAACGACAATGTTCCACGACGAAATTCAGAAGACCTAGGTAATCTTGCTTGCAGAGTCAATCAAACTGGCACATTCCAATGCAGCGCTATTCTAGTGGAAATGTTTAAAGTTCTCACATCTATTTAAATTTTTTAAGAATAATATTCAAAGACAGAATACAGGATATCTGGAACTTGAATGGAATTATCCTCAGGCTATTTTAAGATAGGATAACGAGTACGGCTTCGCATCAAAAACAAAAAATACTCATGAATAAATAAGTGCTCTATTTTGAACAAGGCCACAGCAAACGGCTTTTAAGGATGCACTCCACCAAGCCATATTTTTATTAGTGTGATAACTGAGGTGGAGCCATGTATCCGATGAAGCAACACTTAACTTATCGTAGGTGAAGGTCGTAACGAACACTGCTGCCGAGAAATTATATGATGGGCTGCGCCACGCTGAAGACGCAGCCCTATAGTGCCTTAGATAAACTGGAAGCCCAAAACAATGCCTATTCTATTGGGCAAAAGAATTACTTCAGATAGAAACCAAACACCAGTAATTCCAGTTTTTATCAAAGCAAGTGTGCTATTAAACATAATAAAATATTTAGAAACAGCTGACTTGCACATTTTTTTACACCTATGTACTTCTAAATTCCAACAAGGAGACAACGTCCACGACCCGGAAGGAAAGGGATGCCATTTAAGGAGCATATTTTGATAAAGTACGCATCTCAAAGCCCGCAAAAATCTTTGCAAGGGTTTAAATGGATTCTAGATTAGAATGCTCGTCTGGGATGGTCTGCTGATACGGGAATGTCGGAGACTGCAGGATAAGATACCAAAGCCTCAATAGTTTATTGTAGTTCCTTAGCGATTCGACATATCACATTACAGCCCCAGAATTATGCGATTAATTCGTTCCAGCTTTCTTCAGCTAGTATAGTCTTGTATCGTCAGATTTGGCCCGAACATGCCTTTTAGTGAAGTACTAAGTGATCAGTTCCAAATAATGTCCGGAATATCGCATGTTCAAAGGACAAATTCTTGGTATTTGAAATGCAAAAAGACAGGATGGCAAGTTTAAATTATATTCACAAGACGCGACAACCTCATCTTACCGATGGAATACAGTGAACAACATTAGGACAACTAAAAAACGGATATTTGCATTTTCACGAATTCAATGAAAACAGCTTTTGGCATCATTTGCCAAGAAATGAGGAACAGTCCCGAAGCAAAGAACTGCATCGTACTGTGGTTTCTAACGGGGCAGGGTTTAGGAAAGCCCAGGTGGAAAAAGTAATTCATCTTCACAATTCGGAAATGGCAGCGGGTCACTTACTCGTTACGGACACCGTCGACAGCACCGAAACTGCGACCGTCTTAAACATATATAGTGTTGATTCCAGATAATAAACCACGTCAGACAAAAGTATATTGGTTTGGTTGAGCTGTTGACTTAAATAGCTAAATCGCCCCTAACTCAATCAGCTTTCGCTCGAAAATGCACAGCAAATAACAATGTCAAAGCCGCTGTACACATCCTTCCTACTACTATGCTCCCCGACTTGGTCAATTGCAGTGTTTGTAACACACGGCAGGTTCTAGGTATGCGAGTGCTAAACTGACGAATTTGTGTGCCTCAGAGATGCACATTGTCTATGCGTGTCACCTGAATGCATTTACGGTGTTTAAACCATCTTGTTGTCCGTTGCAACTAAAGACGTCGTCCATCTGGTCCAAGTAAGCCTCGTAATGAAGGTCATAAACCAAGAAAATTCGGGATGTAGAAAAACGGCTTTTTTACCTAATTCCTTTGGCCGAATCAATGACTCGTTCAATTACTCACGAATAAATTAAACGTACTATTATAGCTGCTTAGTCAATCGGTGGGTTGGGCTAAACATAACGGAAAGTTTACTTCGCGCATTAGGGGCACCATTCCGTTTGATTGATTTGACATTGGTGCTACGTCAGAATTCAAGGAGACAAGATGTTACTTTGGCCACAGCTTCATCAGAATGCCTTCATAGACCATATGCGCCTCTGTTTTAGCCATTGTACAATAGGCCATGCGATGCAATTGCCGATAATCGGCAAATCAGGTGTAGATTGGAAACGGCGAATGCTTGTTTTGAAGTGTGGGGGAGATAGTAAAATGGCTAATTTAGCGTTGATATATAATGCTACCTTCCTTAATTGGTTCCAATATATGTTCCAGTTTATTCATCTACTTCGGATAATTGGTCAGGTCACTTAATCGGTCCAGAAATGTTTGGCCTAATTTACTGTCTACTGCCCATTTTTTTCCTGACAGAAATCAACTGATGCCATTTTTTGGAGCGGAGGCCGAAGGTTGGAGTTCCGGGATGAAAATCGGAGAGCTTGAAGTTGCTCACCGGCGAGTGCTCAGGAAAGGAGTTCATCTAGCCGACTTGACTGAAAAACTTAAAACCATCTTCCCGTTTCATTTTTAGATTCCCGGCCGCGAGAACACACTGGCGGCGATATAGCAATAAGCCATTAAAAGGTACTATTGACGGGGACTTGGGAGACTGAAACGAAGACTTCGCCTTATGCACTGTCATCAGGCCGCTTTACCATCACCACCACCAAGCTAAACAACCTCTGGGTTTAAGCTACCGATTGGTTTGTCGGTGAGCTGGCGGCCTACTATTGAGTCCCAACCTCAAACCCAAGGGACTGCAATGGAGGACATTTACTCACATGGGGTGAGGATAATCGGTCTGCCGTGCCCGCAGAAGGGACTATGTACGATGCTGCTCTGCCTGAGAAGCTCCGTCTATAATTTTAGATCGTCTTAGTAAATCCTTCGGATGCGTGATTGCTCCTCCTTAAGCGAGGGCACTAGACCGCAATAAAACAAATCGGAATGCTCATGCCCGATTCTGGGAGGGTGGAAGCCAATCTACTGTGACAATCCCTACTTAAAAAGCAAGTGATATGGAAATAAGGGTCCCCAGAAGTTCTGCTTGCTTTTTGAAATAGAAGCTACCTGGAAGAAGTCTGACCTGCAGGCTTAAAGGTGCAGAAATCTCTTGCTATGCCTCATTAGGCCCGGGACCAACTTCAGTTAAATTTGAGCCGATTTCCGATAACCTACTCGATGCTTGAAAGACACGTCGGTGTGAGGAAATGCGTGGCACGCTATTCCACATGAACGTTTGAATGATCTCACGAACAGTAGCTGTAAGACTATGGCTGTGCAGGCGTGTCGTGGCCAGTTCACAAAAATCAATATATTTGCCATGGACACTACCGGTATCGCAGCAATCAAAAAAATACCTACTACACAGCTGCCTTTGAACCCCGTGGCCTGGACTTTGGTCACTCGCGATTAAGGAACGCGTCGAAAGTCATATGGAGATCCGCCAAAGGTTCTCCGTGCGTAAAAGTAGCTCCCAAAAGGTCAACAACCTTACACATTCATAGGAGAGTTTGCGTGTTTTTGTATTTGCCAGTTAGAGGTTTCCAGTCTATAGCAATCTCATATACTTTCAAATCCACGATGAAATATCCCATACGTTCTATCGCATAAATGTTAAATACCTTACGCACACCTTCGATAGTTCATACCTTGGGAACAATCGGCCTTCGAGGTCTATGTGAATATTTGCTAAGATTCACATTCTACCGCACAGCGACAGACCGTGCCCAGGATTTTACCTTCACAATAACTAAGGACAAGGATGTGCAAGGGCAAGAATGATCTCGGATTCTGATCAGCTGAAGAAACCAAAGTACCGAAACTCGGCTGAAAGCTGTGGCGGATGCCGTGGAGAAATCTAAGTCACGTTGTCCAAGTAAATTTGTTAATAATATCTACCATGCATTGTCTCTGGTACGCAAACGACTGTGCATTCTCGGAACACAAGGCCTTCAATCTACGCGTGCATGATAAAAGCAAAAAAAACGAATTCTAAAAACAGCTGAATATACTCGATCGCTGGAACAACAACCGTATTCTTCCGACGTTTCGGGTTCACACAAGGACCAATCATTGTAGAGCTCGACTGATAACGGGATTAAGTGCACAGGGTTGAAGCGATAAATGCATCCTATAAATGCACAGCGTAGTATGAAAAACCAAGGATTTCGCCCACGGCACAAACCCTCCATGGAGACTTCTGAGATGCCTTAATTCCCAGAGCTAAAGAAGATCAGCAGTGTCTCACTGGAGATTGTTTTTATTGAATACTGTTTCGACCACCGTAGTGTGGCCAGGGATACAGAGCAGTCTCGCGCAAGTCACCATTGACCGTCGACTTCGACGCTCATACCAGTCTTATAAAAGTTGCGACGGAAACAACTTCCAGCGGCTAAAATCGTTCTACATCCTATCTGAAAGACGCAGTAACATAAATTTCCTGCCCCGGCAAGCAAACTGAAAGCCCTGGACCCAGTGAAGACGAGCTAATAGACTGCTGAGTTATTAGAAAAATGGAAGAGCATTGGAGGGAGACTTGGAAAAAGGTATTGGCACATGCAACGCTGAGCAGATACTATCATCCCAAGTCCTAGGTGATTGTCTAAGTAGTCCATGGGTTGAGGAACAAAAAGGGGATAAGTCTCCTCAAAGTGAAGGTGCTGTCCTGTATTATTTTTTTGAAAGAAAAAGTCAAGGTAGTCTGTACGAGTACATATATATATATATATATATATATATATATATATATATATATATATATATATATATATATATATATATATATATATATATATAGTGTGTATATACACCAGAACGTCGACAATACGATGAGAAAAAAGGAAGAGTACAAATGCAAAAGATCTGAGATGGATTCTTAATGAGCTGCAGAAACCGAAGGCAAACACGACTTAAAAGTCTTGATAGAATCCTTCAAAACACGTTGTTTGCATCCTGTTCCCGCATAGCAGTTCATTGAAGTAGGAGGTTCCTTTCCATCAGAAGAACATAAGCCAGGCCTCGACAACGATTTGGTTCAGACACGGGTGCGCTTTGGAGCGCGGCTTGAATGTTCTCGCCGCATGCTGGTAGAGCCGGAGTCAGATTTATTCTCAGTATCAGCGTTACTGGGCGAGTCGGATGAGTCCTTACTTTCACCACCATCACTGTTCTCCTTATCATCGTCATGTGAGGAGTTTCCCATGATGTCGCTGTGGAAAAGGCACACCACCTGAGAGGGTAGGGGAAGGGGAAGCGTGCATGGAAGGTAAGATAAATGAAGTACCGATGCGGTAGCCACGCCACCAAAAGGAGGGCGGTGTGCAAGAATGGCAATCACCTACGCCCGGAACTAATGCGGGCATAACTGCTTAACAATTTGAGGTCATAAGACCTATAAAATTGGATCCTAAATAGTTAATTTGGGGGGGGGTGACGTTATTACTTTGACAATCCAACGATAATATGGATCCAAGATAGTGACTTGCGCCCAAATGACTTTGTAGTGATAACTGACTTTCACAGCAGCTGCCACACTCTATTCTGAATAAACACATGGGTCTAGTAGCAAGACAGAGTGAGGACGATTGGGCGTGGGTTCAGGTGCCGGGATCGAGATCCAAACTTACGGGATTTTTGCACGTGGTGAATGTAGTTTTAAGTGTATTTGACATGTGCACTTGACGGCCTTTTTTACTGAAACGGATCAAATTAACTTCGCTGTAAGCTATTTTTATAAAAACCATGCTTTTATAAGTATGAGCACCTTAAGCCCATCATAGTAACTCTTAAAAATTGCTAAGTATTCAGAAACCTCTGTCTTCTCTTCCTACGTTTGAAAATATTAACAAGATATCAGAGGTACAGCTAAGCAGGGTACCTAGATTCGTTTTCCTAACAACGACAATGTTCCACGACGAAATTCAGAAGACCTAGGTAATCTTGCTTGCAGAGTCAATCAAACTGGCACATTCCAATGCAGCGCTATTCTAGTGGAAATGTTTAAAGTTCTCACATCTATTTAAATTTTTTAAGAATAATATTCAAAGACAGAATACAGGATATCTGGAACTTGAATGGAATTATCCTCAGGCTATTTTAAGATAGGATAACGAGTACGGCTTCGCATCAAAAACAAAAAAATACTCATGAATAAATAAGGGCTCTATTTTGAACAAGGCCACAGCAAACGGCTTTAAGGATGCACTCCACCAAGCCATATTTTATTAGTGTGATAACTGAGGTGGAGCCATGTATCCGATGAAGCAACACTTAACTTATCGTAGGTAAAGGTCGTAACGAACACTGCTGCCGAGAAATTATATGATGGGCTGCGCCACGCTGAAGACGCAGCCCTATAGTGCCTTAGATAAACTGAAGCCCAAAAAATGCCTATTCTATTGGGCAAAGAATTACTTCAGATAGAAACCAAACACCAGTAATTCCAGTTTTTATCAAAGCAAGTGTGCTATTAAACATAATAAAATATTTAGAAACAGCTGACTTGCACATTTTTACACCTATGTACTTCTAAATTCCAACAAGGAGACAACGTCCACGACCCGGAAGGAAAGGATGCCATTTAAGGAGCATATTTTGATAAAGTACGCATCTCAAAGCCCGCAAAATCTTTGCAAGGGTTTAAATGGATTCTAGATTAGAATGCTCGTCTGGGATGGTCTGCTGATACGGGAATGTCGGAGACTGCAGGATAAGATACCAAAGCCTCAATAGTTTATTGTAGTTCCTTAGCGATTCGACATATCACATTACAGCCCCAGAATTATGCGATTAATTCGTTCCAGCTTTCTTCAGCTAGTATAGTCTTGTATCGTCAGATTTGGCCCGAACATGCCTTTAGTGAAGTACTAAGTGATCAGTTCCAAATAATGTCCGGAATATCGCATGTTCAAAGGACAAATTCTTGGTATTTGAAATGCAAAAAGACAGGATGGCAAGTTTAAATTATATTCACAAGACGCGACAACCTCATCTTACCGATGGAATACAGTGAACAACATTAGGACAACTAAAAAACGGATATTTGCATTTTCACGAATTCAATGAAAACAGCTTTTGGCATCATTTGCCAAGAAATGAGGAACAGTCCCGAAGCAAAGAACTGCATCGTACTGTGGTTTCTAACGGGGCAGGGTTTAGGAAAGCCCAGGTGGAAAAAGTAATTCATCTTCACAATTCGGAAATGGCAGCGGGTCACTTACTCGTTACGGACACCGTCGACAGCACCGAAACTGCGACCGTCTTAAACATATATAGTGTTGATTCCAGATAATAAACCACGTCAGACAAAGTATATTGGTTTGGTTGAGCTGTTGACTTAAATAGCTAAATCGCCCCTAACTCAATCAGCTTTCGCTCGAAAATGCACAGCAAATAACAATGTCAAAGCCGCTGTACACATCCTTCCTACTACTATGCTCCCCGACTTGGTCAATTGCAGTGTTTGTAACACACGGCAGGTTCTAGGTATGCGAGTGCTAAACTGACGAATTTGTGTGCCTCAGAGATGCACATTGTCTATGCGTGTCACCTGAATGCATTTACGGTGTTTAAACCATCTTGTTGTCCGTTGCAACTAAAGACGTCGTCCATCTGGTCCAAGTAAGCCTCGTAATGAAGGTCATAAACCAAGAAAATTCGGGATGTAGAAAAACGGCTTTTTTACCTAATTCCTTTGGCCGAATCAATGACTCGTTCAATTACTCACGAATAAATTAAACGTACTATTATAGCTGCTTAGTCAATCGGTGGGTTGGGCTAAACATAACGGAAAGTTTACTTCGCGCATTAGGGGCACCATTCCGTTTGATTGATTTGACATTGGTGCTACGTCAGAATTCAAGGAGACAAGATGTTACTTTGGCCACAGCTTCATCAGAATGCCTTCATAGACCATATGCGCCTCTGTTTCAGCCATTGTACAATAGGCCATGCGATGCAATTGCCGATAATCGGCAAATCAGGTGTAGATTGGAAACGGCGAATGCTTGTTTTGAAGTGTGGGGGAGATAGTAAAATGGCTAATTTAGCGTTGATATATAATGCTACCTTCCTTAATTGGTTCCAATATATGTTCCAGTTTATTCATCTACTTCGGATAATTGGTCAGGTCACTTAATCGGTCCAGAAATGTTTGGCCTAATTTACTGTCTACTGCCCATTTTTCCTGACAGAAATCAACTGATGCCATTTTGGAGCGGAGGCCGAAGGTTGGAGTTCCGGGATGAAAATCGGAGAGCTTGAAGTTGCTCACCGGCGAGTGCTCAGGAAAGGAGTTCATCTAGCCGACTTGACTGAAAAACTTAAAACCATCTTCCCGTTTCATTTTAGATTCCCGGCCGCGAGAACACACTGGCGGCGATATAGCAATAAGCCATTAAAAGGTACTATTGACGGGGACTTGGGAGACTGAAACGAAGACTTCGCCTTATGCACTGTCATCAGGCCGCTTTACCATCACCACCACCAAGCTAAACAACCTCTGGGTTTAAGCTACCGATTGGTTTGTCGGTGAGCTGGCGGCCTACTATTGAGTCCCAACCTCAAACCCAAGGGACTGCAATGGAGGACATTTACTCACATGGGGTGAGGATAATCGGTCTGCCGTGCCCGCAGAAGGGACTATGTACGATGCTGCTCTGCCTGAGAAGCTCCGTCTATAATTTTAGATCGTCTTAGTAAATCCTTCGGATGCGTGATTGCTCCTCCTTAAGCGAGGGCACTAGACCGCAATAAAACAAATCGGAATGCTCATGCCCGATTCTGGGAGGGTGGAAGCCAATCTACTGTGACAATCCCTACTTAAAGCAAGTGATATGGAAATAAGGGTCCCCAGAAGTTCTGCTTGCTTTTTGAAATAGAAGCTACCTGGAAGAAGTCTGACCTGCAGGCTTAAAGGTGCAGAAATCTCTTGCTATGCCTCATTAGGCCCGGGACCAACTTCAGTTAAATTTGAGCCGATTTCCGATAACCTACTCGATGCTTGAAAGACACGTCGGTGTGAGGAAATGCGTGGCACGCTATTCCACATGAACGTTTGAATGATCTCACGAACAGTAGCTGTAAGACTATGGCTGTGCAGGCGTGTCGTGGCCAGTTCACAAAATCAATATATTTGCCATGGACACTACCGGTATCGCAGCAATCAAAAATACCTACTACACAGCTGCCTTTGAACCCCGTGGCCTGGACTTTGGTCACTCGCGATTAAGGAACGCGTCGAAAGTCATATGGAGATCCGCCAAGGTTCTCCGTGCGTAAAGTAGCTCCCAAAAGGTCAACAACCTTACACATTCATAGGAGAGTTTGCGTGTTTTTGTATTTGCCAGTTAGAGGTTTCCAGTCTATAGCAATCTCATATACTTTCAAATCCACGATGAAATATCCCATACGTTCTATCGCATAAATGTTAAATACCTTACGCACACCTTCGATAGTTCATACCTTGGGAACAATCGGCCTTCGAGGTCTATGTGAATATTTGCTAAGATTCACATTCTACCGCACAGCGACAGACCGTGCCCAGGATTTTACCTTCACAATAACTAAGGACAAGGATGTGCAAGGGCAAGAATGATCTCGGATTCTGATCAGCTGAAGAAACCAAAGTACCGAAACTCGGCTGAAAGCTGTGGCGGATGCCGTGGAGAAATCTAAGTCACGTTGTCCAAGTAAATTTGTTAATAATATCTACCATGCATTGTCTCTGGTACGCAAACGACTGTGCATTCTCGGAACACAAGGCCTTCAATCTACGCGTGCATGATAAAAGCAAAAAAAACGAATTCTAAAAACAGCTGAATATACTCGATCGCTGGAACAACAACCGTATTCTTCCGACGTTTCGGGTTCACACAAGGACCAATCATTGTAGAGCTCGACTGATAACGGGATTAAGTGCACAGGGTTGAAGCGATAAATGCATCCTATAAATGCACAGCGTAGTATGAAAAACCAAGGATTTCGCCCACGGCACAAAACCCTCCATGGAGACTTCTGAGATGCCTTAATTCCCAGAGCTAAAGAAGATCAGCAGTGTCTCACTGGAGATTGTTTTATTGAATACTGTTTCGACCACCGTAGTGTGGCCAGGGATACAGAGCAGTCTCGCGCAAGTCACCATTGACCGTCGACTTCGACGCTCATACCAGTCTTATAAAAAGTTGCGACGGAAACAACTTCCAGCGGCTAAAAATCGTTCTACATCCTATCTGAAAGACGCAGTAACATAAATTTCCTGCCCCGGCAAGCAAACTGAAAGCCCTGGACCCAGTGAAGACGAGCTAATAGACTGCTGAGTTATTAGAAAAATGGAAGAGCATTGGAGGGAGACTTGGAAAAAGGTATTGGCACATGCAACGCTGAGCAGATACTATCATCCCAAGTCCTAGGTGATTGTCTAAGTAGTCCATGGGGTTGAGGAACAAAAAGGGATAAGTCTCCTCAAAGTGAAGGTGCTGTCCTGTATTATTTTTTTGAAAGAAAAAGTCAAAGTAGTCTGTACGAGTACATATATATATATATATATATATATATATATATATATATATATATATATATATATATATATATATATATATATATAGTGTGTATATACACCAGAACGTCGACAATACGATGAGAAAAAAGGAAGAGTACAAATGCAAAAGATCTGAGATGGATTCTTAATGAGCTGCAGAAACCGAAGGCAAACACGACTTAAAAGTCTTGATAGAATCCTTCAAAACACGTTGTTTGCATCCTGTTCCCGCATAGCAGTTCATTGAAGTAGGAGGTTCCTTTCCATCAGAAGAACATAAGCCAGGCCTCGACAACGATTTGGTTGAGACACGGGTGCGCTTTGGAGCGCGGCTTGAATGTTCTCGCCGCATGCTGGTAGAGCCGGAGTCAGATTTATTCTCAGTATCAGCGTTACTGGGCGAGTCGGATGAGTCCTTACTTTCACCACCATCACTGTTCTCCTTATCATCGTCATGTGAGGAGTTTCCCATGATGTCGCTGTGGAAAAGGCACACCACCTGAGAGGGTAGGGGAAGGGGAAGCGTGCTTGGAAGGTTAAGATAAAATGAAGTACCGATGCGGTAGCCACGCCACCAAAAGGAGGGCGGTGTGCAAGAATGGCAATCACCTACGCCCGGAACTAATGCGGGCATAACTGCTTAACAATTTGAGGTCATAAGACCTATAAAATTGGATCCTAAATAGTTAATTTGGGGGGTGACGTTATTACTTTGACAATCCAACGATAATATGGATCCAAGATAGTGACTTGCGCCCAAATGACTTTGTAGTGATAACTGACTTTCACAGCAGCTGCCACACTCTATTCTGAATAAACACATGGGTCTAGTAGCAAGACAGTGTGAGGACGATTGGGCGTGGGTTCAGGTGCCGTAGCTGACAAGGCTAGACAATCCGTCCACGCGTGCCACACGCGGCCTGAACTCCAGACAATTTACCCGGGTTTTTACAACCAAGGGGCGATTTGAATCTCACCTTCGTGACAGTGCCATAGAGGCCGGATGCAGAAAGGGCTACTGTGCCTGAAAAGGAGCGAGTTACCCCGTCGGTCGGAAACCTTCGAATTCACCACTTTTTGCGCGTCGGGATAGATGCAAACGCGTCAGGTTTATTGAAGTAAAGAATGCGCCAATGCGCCGTGGCGATGGATGCCCTTGCGTCGAACTCGATCCTTTTTCCCGTCCCCATGCATCAAGGGAGCCTGTCAACCACCTGGCCCTGGAATTGGGCGCAGTGACCAACGCAGCGTGAGACCTAAACCTAGGCGTGCCACCAAATCCGAATTATCACTTTAAAAGGAAGATACAGAAAATGAGTCCACAGAAGCAAAATATAGGCATTTCGTGCATACGCGAGGCTGGATGGATGACCGATTTATACAAAATGACCTACGCAGAAAGGGTTGCATTTATTTGTAAGCACTAACGTGGAAGGAGATTGAAATATTTTCACGCATAGGATCGCCTAATTTGACATTTGACACGGGGATGGAGGCAGGGGAGTAGCTTTATCTTTAAAGCAACCCACCGAAATTTTCAAAAAGTCCTCCAAATACTGAG
The DNA here is from genome assembly GCA_017591395.1 of Schistocephalus solidus. Lineage (NCBI taxonomy): Eukaryota > Metazoa > Platyhelminthes > Cestoda > Diphyllobothriidea > Diphyllobothriidae > Schistocephalus > Schistocephalus solidus. The sequence goes on along the minus strand of WEDG01000061.1, from coordinate 193,190 downwards.
GGCAAAATCCAAATAAACAGATGATGAGAGAGTAAATAGGTTTACATAAAAGGGCAGAACTATTATGGGAACGGTTCAAGTATCAGGTTCTATACTTCAGTCTTTTTACAGGTAAGGTATCGAGTCCGGAAAAAAGCATCGCGAATTCCATCAACAATAAGTTGCCTGGGTGTTGTGAAACGCCAATGGATTATTAAATCGCCCTCAGGACCACTACTGATTCACACGACCCTTCAACGAAAATACTCACCTAGAATGACTACAATAGATTTCATGGAGACAGTACAAACTCTGTTTTGTTCAAAGCTGTTAGGCGGTGAGAATAATGATGGTGATAGGGACGAACTGACGAGCGAGTGCTCCATGCAGAAAAAATGGTGCAAAGGAAGCTAATCTGATAGTAAAACTTGCCCATTTATTGGGCTGGTTTCTTTCTTAGTTCTGTTTCTCAGTCATTGCGGAGCACAATCGGTAGGAAGAACCAAGACTGCAAATGCCAAAAGACGCTAGCACAGGTCCAGAAATGCCAAAGATCGCCCAAAATTCTAAGGACGATCTCTGGTTAGGCGAGCAATCATAATACGCAACCTGCAAATAAAGACAGCATATTGGAGTAGCGACACCCCATCCTGAATTCAAGGCAGAACTGGGCATTTCCGTTTTTCCGTGAGTAGGATTCAGATCTCGGACTTGAAGGTTGTGGTTGGGGTATCGCTGGCTTGAGATATCGAACAAGTCAGTCGCGAAGTACACAAGATTACTAGAAAAAGAGCTCTATTAGTTTGAGTCTTTGGATTCTCACTGCAACATCTGGTTGGCTAGATAATTATCATCTCCGAACGCGAATAGCCGAGCACGCAGCAGCAGTGAGAAGGAATGACACCAGCTCCCAAGTTCCGGTTCATTCGGCGGGACCCAACCAGACCTTGAAGTTTGACGAAGCCGAAATCTTCGCTAGAGGCAATAAACGCGTGAGTCGCGAACTGCCGGAGTCATGGTTTCCAGCCCTCAATCAACTAACAAGTGCAACGACCTCTCCGCTCCATTTGACGGAACAATAAACGAGCAGGTCAAAGGCACGTCAACGGGGTCGCCGATTTTGGGACTTATAGCTGAGGCCATCCTACAATGATTTGAGTCACTGGTTATCCACCACCACAGACCAAAATTCTGGGCCCTATATGTGGATGACACCTTCGTCGTCATCGAACCGGATCAGGTGTTGGAATTCAAAGACCATCTCAACACTGTCTTCCCGGACCTACAATTTACGATGGAGGAAGAGGAAAACAACCAGCTAGCCTTTCTTGATGTCCCATCTGCCACAAAGATTGTGGTGGCCTAAAAACCAGAGCATTCAGGAAGGCGAAAAACACGACGCAAATACTGATTTACAACAGCAACCACCCAAATGAGCCACAAACACAGTTGCGTAAGGGCCCCATACCAGTGTGTGAAGACACACTGCAGTGAAGCGGAAGACAAGGTTTCCGAAGTACAATATCTTCGATGGGTGTTTAGAGCGAATGGCTACCCGCGCAACTTCGTCAACCAGTGCCTACGCAAACGGGACGAGAGACCAAAACCGAACGGCCCCTAATTTTGGTGAGCTCTATTGTACGTGAAGAATGTATCGGAAGCCGCCAACCACCTTCTCCCACCCCTTGGCGTTGGGGTCGAACACAGATCGGAGGCAACCATAAGGCGCCAGATCATGAGGCTAAAAGACCCACTGTAGCGGCAAGGAACATCTGGGGTCGTTTAACGGGTTTGGTGTAGTTTTGGACAACGGAACTATGTCGGAGCAACTGGAAGACTACTCCGAACGCAAATGGCCGAGCACGCAGCAGCAGCGAGGAGGAACGACGCCAGCTCCCACACATTCAAGTTTGCTGAGGCCGAAATTCCCGCTAGAGGCGACAACCGCGTGAGCCGCGAACTGATCGAGTCATGGTTTTCCGGCCCTCAATAAATCAACAAGCGCAACGATCTGCATGCTCCGTATTCGGTGTTGAGACTTTGTCTGGGCAAAGTATTTAGCCAGTCGGCGAACGTGAGGATGACGACTGAGCCTGGTGCCAATCTTTGCGAGCCAAATGGCCCAAGAGCTCACATGGATGACGTAGTCCGGCTGTCAGCATCTTGACTGCGGGCCCTCATCGCATCACATGTCACCATGTGTTTGATGAGCGTGGGAGCCGATAATTTTGACAGGCACGTAGGCGCACAGCAACGTCAACAAATACTGCAAAACCTGGACAATTCAATACCCTTATCTGAATCTGTATTTGAGGCTGGATTCGACTGAGAATACAAGACGTTAGGCTAAGAAAGCTCTTGTTCCAGCGATCGTGTCTCCTTCTCCGTGACTACCTTCTGGAACTTTCTGACTCTTTGCTTCTACTGGCGAACAAGTCAGCACTGACCAATTCAGTCGCGGACCCGTATTTGTCAACGAAAAGTATATAAGGGCAACCCAGCTATAATATATTACAAGTTGGGAACAGAAAATGGCAGACCATGGGAACCGCAGGAATGCAAGTGATTTCGCGCTAGATTCCAGGGGAACCAACGTTAAATTTGGGGCCAAAATTAAGATTAGGACGCATGAATATTCACCCTTCCTGGAGTCTAGTGCAAGACCACTTGCATTACATTGTGGGCGTCCCTATTGTAGTGTCCTGCCAGGGGCAGGGGAGCAATTCCGACCGATAAATTAACGGAATTCAAAAACTACTTGCCTGTGGCAAACGGGAGGGATCAATACTGCCCTCTGTTTCGACTCCTCCGTTGCCGCCAAGGCTGCCTCGATCACCAGTGTCTTCCTCGATCACGGCGGGCGGCAGGATAGTGACACTGCCCTCAACATGTGCTGGACAGAAGGCGGCGGGACAGCGCATGCAGAAGACCGTGGCTGGTCGGCCGCAGGCGTCACAGTGGTGCCACGGACAGATCCAACGGCCTGCACTCGGGTGAATCAGAAGACGAATGAACAAAGAGGACATGCAAATAATTCAGCTACCTATGAACAGAGGCATATTTGATGCATGGTGGTGCAGATATAGGCGTTACACAAGGGTAGACTACACTAAAAGTATGCGTATACTGCATTGCAAGACAGCAGACGTGCATAAAAAGGTGGGTAAATAAATGAGCCCCGCATGTGAAAGAGATCAGTTAAAGAAAGTAGAAAGAACTGTATGGCCGGTTTTACAAACCGTTACAGGGGGGAGGTACGTAAGAAGCCTCTGACAATCCAAATAAGAATCTCGCGAACATGCGGTCGGTAAGAGGAGACCCATGACCTCAGAATTATAACCAGCGAGTGACTACACGAAAAACGCGAATAACACTGACAGGTTTTTCATGACAGCAGGAAATTTTGCAGAATTTGAGATAACAAACGTCGGAACATTTATTATAGCAGATTAGTGGAAAAGTGGAGTTCGCATAGACCAAAACCACGTGTTATGCGGCGGAACGGGGCGGGGCCCAAACGGTTGAACCTCAACTTCGCATCGGAAGTTTCACCCATTGAAATGTCACAGCTAAGCCCTCCGGTCATAAGAAATAAATATTTCCTCCTGACTCCAAAGGTGGGCTTAGTACACTGGTCTTGAAAGGTGAGTCTCCTACACACGCAGAATATCGGTAATTGTAACAGAAGCTTGGCAAGCAAGTGAAGTACCCCTTATGACGCACCGTCGAGAATAAAGATGGTCAAATCGCATTTTAATACGCGTAATTTCGACTAAGCCTTCACCTTTTCGCTATTAAGGCCTGCACCTTGCACAGCCAATAGTCGTGATCCATAATTCCACATTCCGAGAAATGCAGTAGCAGACGTTCGGGAGTGTGCCGATATTTTTTGAATGCACTGAATGATGATGCAAACGGTCAGTTGTGCTCATGACAGCAAAAACCTGCAACGAAGGCCTGTTATAAATTGCGAATTTTTGACAAACTAGGAGAAAGACTTATGTCAATACAACATCAAAATTTCCTCTTCCGTCAACTTCGCCCAAATGGACCCGAAAATTATAACGATGCTTCCAAAAAATGTGAAAAGAGGCTGGTTGAAACGTTCTAATAAACTATTCGAAGTAGAACAACTTGGGAAATAAAGGTTATAAAACCAACAAATTTGTAAACAAAAGGATAGCTAAACAAGTACCAGAATAAACGAAGACAGAGAAAGGAACTGCATGAAGAAATTCTTACAAGAAGAAACGGGAAACAAGCTAGGTAAACGTACCAACAGGTTTCTTGTCTAGTTCCAGACATTGGAGATGGTAGGCCTTTGGACAGTCATTTCTTCGACACAGAATTAACGGTTCCACGCGGCAGGATTTGGTCGAAGAGGTGGAGGCAGCTGAGGTCACTGAACTCGCCTCTTCGGCGGATGGATCGAGGCGGCGTCGGCGGTGACGGTGTTTGGGACTTCGACTGGCTGTGGAACCGGCGGAGCCGTCAGGATCATCTGAGCAGAGCTTGCCGCATCTGGCGAATGAGATTGGCAGAAGGCACACAAAAATTAGAGCTTAGGAGAGAAGCAATGAAAGTAAAAGATGGCTGGAAACTGGCGAGAGTGCAGGCAAAGAGAGAGAGAGGGGGTGACTAGGCGAGGGGAGGGAGAAGTCCTCACCGGTAGCAGACTTTCTCATGTCGACTACTTTCTGCTTCAATTAACTCCAGGGACTCTGCACCAGTCCGGGTGCTGACTGTCGTTCCCGATGCTGATCCGGCGGTGGTTGGGACAGACACCAAACTGGACTTGAATCGTCTCGGCGCCTGACCACTACCACCACCACCACCACCACTAACACCGCCAGTGGATGCAGCCTGGTCGTCGGCGCATACCGTAGCATTCGTAAGCTGATCAGTACCAGAACTGGAGGAGGTCGCAGCAGCCGAATGTGCAGGTGCAGCCGGCTCCGGCCGAGCTCCGAGGTATCCAACGCAACTGGCCGCCCCGCAGCGGCAATTGAGCATCTCCTGACCATGGGCACAGAAGTTGTAGTTGAAAGTCAGTTCCTCTCCGGCCGCAATTTCACTGCAGAGAGATTCATGACATGTTAACACAACGAAAGAGGGATAAGGGTTGACAATAAATGTAAGAGCAGTGCTCTTAGAGTTAACGGAAGGTTGTGAGCAATAAACACCCTTAAGCATAACTACGAGCTAGATGGCACAGTCAGGAGTTACATCGCGAATTTAAGTGCACATGCCCTCCCCTCTCCGCATTTTTCCCTGAGACGTAATCTGTCTCTACGGCAAAGATGCAACGCAAACAACTTAATAAGGCATTTTTAGTGCTAATTGTGCTTATCAAGATACATAAACCAAACAGGCACAATAAATCGAGGACGAGAAGGCTCACTCCGATCAATGATTTAGTCTTGTTTTCATAGGACAAATCGGTAAAAGCAAGATCCGTTGTTACTTATGTTGCAGAAAAACAGCTAAAATTAACATCTCGAAAACATTAAATTTTCCACATTTTCAGTCCATAAGGGTTCAAAGCTTTGTGACCATGGATAGCATGCGAAACGCGAAAAGCACCCGAAACAGTTTGGTTTATGTCCTCAATCACAACAAAAGGAGAGAGGGTTGTCGCGGATTTGACAGTCTCCGACAGTTAGATTTTTGGGGTAGTTAACAAGTTAGGTAAATGAAGAGAGATCCGAGCCGCCCTTATGGTGGCTTGGCGCACGCTGTGGGGACACGGCCGGGCGAGCGTAGACAAGCTATTTAGCTTTGCTAGCCTAAGCCCACGTCCTAGTGACTTGGTCGACGGGGGAAGTGCGCGATAAATGCTGCGAAAGTCACTAGAGCTGCATGCACTCCGCGGAACAGGCGGTGGATGTCGGTTGCGAATGCACACACTGATAAATATTCATAAAAGCTGTGGAAATGACTTAATTGGATCCCAAAACAGAGTGAATAAACAATAAATGGGGAACGAGACTAGGACGTTTAGAGACAAAGAGCACGATTTTGGTCCACAGGGCAAGTCGCGCGTTAGGGGGTTGATCTTGACTGTAGCTCAGCATGAAGTATATTCTGGGTCAGTATGCAGATATTCAGCCTAACTACTGTACCCCTAGCTGGTCCACACGTTATAGGTGGACAATTGGGCTAAAAAGTAGCAAGACTTACCGAACCGCAAAGAGGCCAACTCGCGTGTCACCATTGACAGTCCATTTCTGAGTGTAGAGATTTGGGTCACAGGAATGGTTCATGAAGCGGCTTAGGTTTCCCTTTGGCCCAGCGTCAATAATGCGTTGAGAGTCCATTTGCATCATATAATAATTTGTGATATTGTTCTCGTGAGCGATTCGCAGACGCCGATTCGCCTCCTCCTCGTCAATCAGGTCACCAATATACTCATTGACGAATTCGCCCTACAAGACGGGGACGATCAGTAGATACATAATATAGCGAACAACAAATAAAAGAGCTCATTGTTGGGGGCATTGTTTAAGTAAATCGACGCCATAGTAGAAACTTAAGACCTGGGGGCACGCAAATGTCAAGACATTAACTTATTTTCTCACAGGGGCCAGAAAGCAGTCAATAGCCGCTAACTTGCGCCTGTAAGCTGAACGACATCTTCCGGTGAAGTATGACGAAGGCCTGTAATTGCCGCATCAATACATCATCGAAGTTTGAATCGATCCCGACTACAGTAAGGATGTCAGCGCATAAAAAAGTACATTCGATCTCGTTTTCAAGACTTAATGGTAAGCAGAACCTCATAGTAAAACACTTGCGCACGTCAAAAATTCGGAGGAGCTATAAAATCACTCTACATGTTTCAATAGGACCTCAATCTTATACACAGCAAAATCACAACCTCACGTGCGTACTCTTTTGCGGCTGAAGGCATACTAAGCGTTTCACGCGTTCCCTTATAGGTCACCGAATGTATATTACACGCCGAATAAGAGGAAGTGTCTGGAGGACAAAGAGAAAAGACTTGTTCCAACAGAAATGAAAGGTAAGCCAACAGCCAGCATTAAGATGTCTGGCCTCAAGCTAATCCACCCTCCCAGCGAGCAGCTCCAGACCCGCCGGCTGATTGCAGCGGATTGCGTGCCTTAAGACGGTCATAGCCGTTCACGCCACAAATTTAACATGCCACCCCTCAGCACTTGGATTAACGATACCACTTGAACCTACTTCCACAAACCCATAAAAGCAGTCGACAACACTGTTTCCTTCTGTCTTAGGAATGACTCAATAATGCCAATACACGCCGTTGCCTCCCAAGCGGGAACTTTCGCTCGAGACAGAAATCCGGAGTTCTGTGCGCAGTAAATCCCACCTCCTGGCGCCCTCGTGCTACACAAGAAGACGAATAGAAGTCATTGAGAGTAAAACTGTACAAAAATCCTCTGCGAAAAAATGATCGGCTGGCTTTCATATTAAGTATTTGATAGGCAAATAAATTCTTGGGCCGTCCATGGACAACTTTAACATCTCACCCCGCAGCAACACCCGGAACAAACGACGTTTGAATCTGCTCCCAGAAACCTATCAAAGCCACACTGCCATACTCTCTCGGACAGGACTTAACACACCTTCACCCTCTGCTGCCTTCCATATTATCCTGCTATTGGGGACGTAGCTTACTGATTGTGGCGCCCTTGACACCCGCAGGCCTTAGAAGCAACACACAAAATAGATACAATTGACTAAAAGAGCAGGGCTTATAGAGATGGCGCAAATAGAGAGGTATCACTCAACGGGCACACAAACAGAAAGGCATTTGACTTTGGCCTCGTTGTGTATCGGCATGGTATCACCTTCACCGACCAGCATCAGAAGCAGCAGCGGCAACAGGCAACGCCAATAACTATCGACTCCCGGACAAGAGGCCAGCACACAGAACTGCCAGAGAGGGGTTTAAATGGTATGATGCGCATGCACAAGCACGCAAATATAAATGGCGCCTCTGAAATAACCCAGGGCCAGTGAGCCTCTGTTGCCTCCTTATGAGTGTGATCACCCTGCGGGTGTCGTTGCCACAGCAGGAGCCTGAGGGGGCAAGGTAATAAAGCAGATATATCCACAGAGGGGACGGGGGGGAGGCTAAGGACTTTGGCGTAGAAAAATCCAGTAAGATAGGCTTCGGCTCGGGACAAAATAACATGGACCTTGCCAACCGACAGAGCTTCGGCGTTTACACCGGAGACCGAGTTTAAATGCGCTTATAAAGACAAACCTCGAAGGGTCACCAGGCCCTCCCAAAAAAAACGTTCCGATTAGATTCTTTGCGATGACAAATAGTTTGCACTTGTAAACAAGGCTTCAAAGAAGCCAGAAACGCAATATGAATTTGGGGTAGGGCAAAGGACGCGGTCAGCTGCCAATAAATGACCCAATCTACTTGAGGACAAATGGGATTTCACATGACTGGAGGACAACTGCTGCTGCCTTCTAGTTCAATTTAGAAAGCAGTGAGCAAATATCACTTTCAACTCCACTTGCACACCTAAGGTTGATACTGAGCGCCGAGTGGACGTTGACTAGGCCCTTAGGGCGATCTATCCGGTACCGAATTGCTACTCAAAGAAAGAGAAAGTGCATTCTGGTGATAGAAGGGGCGACCGCCATCCGATTAAATATTTCAGTCTTATGCGCGCAGGGCACCATTCTAGCTTTAAACTAACCGATGCCAACGAACTTAAAATGCATTATTTCTCCGCTTCTTGTTCTTCACTGCTGAAAGTCGTACAAGCCTCTGATTAACGCACGCACCATGTGAAGTTGCCGCCGACTGACCTCTTTCTCACGCAGACCCCAATTCCTGATCCCTCTAAGAGTCCGCTTAATACTATCTACCTGCCAATTTTCATCGTTTGTTGAACAACTCGTGCACTATGCCAAAATTACCTTTCATGCAAAGGTGTTGGCCGGTGGCGAAGTACTGAAAACGATCTCTAGTCAAGTGTTTCCCTCTTGTTAAATTAGTAGATTTGTTTGGACTGCTTTGTATGCAATGTGTAATGGATCGTAGATGCGCCTTCTCATAAAATGGTAACCGAAATTCCGCATTTTGTTTTCGATTCGAAGATTATTCAAGTAGGCTTGTAATGTTAATTATCGCGCGGCGTAATTTCAAGATATTCCAGTCACGCCAGGATGCCGGCTTCTTAACGAACTTGTTTCTGGTTGTCTGTAAAAATAACACTGTAAAAATGAGTACTTAAGTATTAAGAATTCTTCCAATTGATTTTCAATTCCCTCATAACTTCAAATATATTTTACCGAATAATGCCCGAAAATATTATTGATTGGAATTATTTGGCAGCCAATTACGTCTTCTTCAAATTTTTGTACTGAAGGAAAGGGTACCTTCGGTTGTAAAAAAACTTCAATTCCAGAATAATTTGAACCCGACTTGTTGTTACACTTGCATTCAGAGTTTTAAACTACGAGCTGTGTGCATTTGTCTAAGGAAAATCACACATTTATCTGCTTTTTAGGAAGACGTCATATAGTGCTATTAAAATATTGCAATGGATGTGGATCTTAATGTATACGTTACAAGCAGCATTACTAAATGAACAAATAGGATGCTTGATGAATGGGCATTTCACGGTCTTAAAGGATCTTATAATTAAAAACCTAAAACCAAAAGATACCCGTCCCTTAAGTGGAAAATTGGAAGACAAAAGATGCTATGAATAATTCCAAAAATAATATTTTCATGCATTTTTCGGTAAAATGCATTTGAATTTATCAGAACATTGAAAATAAATGGAAAAAATCTTAATACGTCCTGTCGGGACAGAAACATGTTGGGGTTATGCTGCAGGATAATAAATATTACAACGCTGCTTAAATAATCTTTTCTATTCGAAACCAAATTTCCTAATTCCAGTTAACATTTACTGAGATAGCGCATCTACTGTAGGCAGGCTTGAGTATAAGTAGCACTCGGCCATGCCTCACGGACGCTATGTAAGCCATGGTCTCTCCACCTACAAAAAACCAAACTTCGTTCATTCGAATTTTATAGAGAAGAGGGTTGTCAAACGGTCACACTAGAAAGGATTAATTTCCGTCTGGCTGTCAATAGTGACGGCCATGTTATGCTATCAGATGGAAGCCTTACCCACTGTTAAGCCGTCGCTATGGGAAAAAAGCGTTTCAGAATTTATTATGAAGAAGAACCGTCACGCAGTTCACTTCCGCCCCGTCCCCTCCCATGAAGTGTCGACAAGAAGGAGTTAGTAATAGAGGTGGAGAAAGGTCCTCGTCTCCTGTGCCACATTACACCACAGTTCGACCGTCGTAGTCAGACGATGTCCACCGTATGCTCCACAGAAGGGTGGTGCAGGGACGGTGACTTGCGCGTTATTTAGTTTAAATAGTAGACTTGCGCTGCATCTACCGCACTCTCTCCTCCTCCCCAAACTATGCACGGTGTCAAGACAGTGTCGAGAAGACCGGAGGCGGGAGAGGGCAAAGGTGGCTGGCGCGGCCGCGGCCCCTAGGCGTGCCACCACACCCCTCCCCATGTTCAGTATTTGTTATGGGAGCGCAACCCGAATAACGCCTGCCGTGCCCTGATGTGGCCCCCATGTTGGTTCAACGCATCTAGCACAACACACACAAACACGTGCTTGATTCAATTCAGGTCTGGTGAAATGCAGACGCCAAGCAGTTTGGACCAGTAAAATAGTGCTAATATTGGCTAGGCATGCGCATTCAGTGGGGTTCCTTTTCTCCGCTTCTCCTAATACCGACCCTGGCCCTTAAATTACTGTCCTTTCTGCTCTTTGTTCACACAATATAGTCCTTCCCTCCGTCGTTACGGGTAGGGATGCCTTGTATAGCCGCCTAAACAGGACACAGGATAGGAACAGTCTCAGCAGCTTAAAATAGGTGGCCTTGCGGTAAATTACAGGAGAGGTAAATATTCCTGTGTCTTCACGCTAACGCTAACCCTAACATAAAACTAAATTGTAACCTTAACCTAGTCATACCCTAAACCTAAACCCTACAGTTAACACGAATGCAAATCCTAACCATAAACCCAACCGTGACCATAAGATTCAACTTAAACCTAACCATAATCTTAATCCTAAACATAATTTCCTTGGAGTTTAGTGCAAAGCAACATGTAGTGTAACCGGTTCCTTTTTCCCGTGGCCTGTTATGGCGGCAATACAAGGCATCCTTACCCACACACCTTCTGTAACGGGAGACTGGAATTGCCATTTCTGCCTCATTAGCCGTCATAAACCAGTCATACCCAACACCGGGTGGTGCACCACCCGAAGCTCGAACCCACAGCCAGTTGATCAGAAGTCCACTGAGCTGGCGGCGCTCGAGTGTGAGCCAAAAGGCAGAACGGGACGAGTGAGTTCCGCTAGCGATCGGTGAGCGTTCGTCAAGTAGTTGCTCTCATGTCTGGCAAATGTCCAGGGGCTCTCTAAGACCTAGGACATTCGGACTAAAGTCAGGCCTGTGTTGCGCTTATATCGCTTCATCTACCCACGGACAGAACCAGACGGTGTGCACTCACACTACTGACAGACAAGCAGAAGTACTGATAGCCTGCCAAGAGGGCAGTTGAGGGGAGGAATAGACCGAAAAGTGCATGTTAAGAGTATACAGTGTTAGTTTTCCTGCACTTTACGCGAACGAATAATTATTTTTGAATAGAGAACTAGTGTTAAGTCCACTGACAACCCCAGGATAGGATGGCGAAAGGTTGGATGGCATCTCAAACCAATTAGAAAACGTGGCATTTATAAATTAAAAAGGCAGAGCGAGCGCAAAATGAGACACCTACTACGACGCATATAAACAGGCCATAAACCTGTCGGCGGGCTAGACGCGCACACGCGTCGGCGCCGCCAACAAGTTAGCTAGTTTCTTTGTGGCCGATAGAATCACTCCCCCCCCCATCCCACCACCCGTCGTGCGTGTGAGATAAGTCTTTCATCTCTTTTGGAGGCAAGATAGCAACGAATTTCATGCACTTGATTTACTGTCCCACAGATATAATCATGAACAACCATGCGCACGAGCATGCTGTTTTCAAGCAAAGTTGTTGGCCACCGCCGAGGTGGTAACTATATCATCCCTCCCTATTTTAGACCGCATTTAATGCCGTCCGTGTGCGCAACAGGACCGACATGTGTCACGCCATGAATTGTGGTCAGTCTCAGTAGACTCGCGTTATCGTCTGTGCCAGAAGAGGGCAACCGGGGGACAGAAGTGTGGCTGTTGTGCTACATAGGGCGGAAACTGGGGCCAAAGGCCTGTGGCACACAAGAGACGGAGGCCAGTCACCACGCATGACCTAAGCTGCGGTCTGTAGGGTTAAACTTAACCATTGACACATAAAAGCAGAGGTGAGGGACGGCGAGGCCACTACCATGTGAGTTCCTCCACATTCTAAATGCAATGCACTTCTTAAGCCTCGAAAGTATCTTCAAAGACAAGAATCTGCTAAAAGTGCACATTTATCCTCAGAACTGAGAGACAGGCTGCAATAACTACTTGGTGGGGGCCCTATGGTAATCCTGATCAATGTGATATCAGAGTGCAGTTTGGTTCGTGTCGGTCGAAGTACAAACCATATGGTGGTAAACGTAGACGGAGCCCTATCCCAAGTTGGATCATGAAAATCGTATGTCGTCTTGTGACACTTTTGTCATTGGAGCATGACAGGGGTGGGAAGATAAAAGTGAACGGTAGCCAAGTCACAGCAGCAGTCACCACCGTTCCTCCACAGTGGTAATTCTCTCCTAATCTGATATATGAGCGGCTATATGTCTATTTTCCAGACATAGGTACTAGTTGCTCACGAAAACGCCATCCATCTAAACTCTAAGCCTGAGTGGATTTTGATTAAGTTCAGCGGATCAGGAAGTCGTTCTCAGGATAAATGAGCGCATCCAAATAGTTCTGCGAGCTCCGATTTTTCCAGCTTAATCTCACAGAAAGTTAGAGATCCTGACAGTCCGAGATAAACATACGATCTTCGGGGAGAACATGAATGGAAAAAGTGGAACATAACTTTGTCCCTGGTCTAAAACAAAGAAGCAGATCAGGCAGGCTATGCATAGATTTCCAGAAAGTGGTACCGCTGTTAAATAAAACTGTTTTTCTTAAGCCATCAAATTTTATCAACATTTATTCAGAATCAAAAGATGGGAAAATTTTACCGAAGAACTCCCAAAACTATTTAGTCAATACAAGTATGCTTTTGACATTTTCTACGCATACCACTTCATATAAATTTGGAAGTAGCAAAATAAAAACAGGAGAAGAAGTAGATTCAGAATCAAATCCGCAAGCCGATTCATAAAAAAAGAAATTCACAAAAACATAACTAAGAACGTTCCCACTTGATAATAAGAAGGGTCGTGCATATTTACTGACCTCTTCGGAATTGTGGTTGGATAATATAATGGGAACGAATATCAGCGTTTTAAAAAGAGTCAGGGGCATTATTTAACTTTGGGTTGGCATTTACTTGAAGGTGAAAGGACGTACCTGCCCTTAGGAAACACTATTCTTTGCTCGTCCCTAAGCAACAACAAAAGATCATTCGATGAAAACAAGAACAAGCGCACTCTGCCCTTCCGACTGAACAGGTCGACAAATTCGCCGACTAACGCTCACCGATCGCTAACAGAACTCAATGGTCCCGTTCTGCCTTGGGGATCACTCTCGAGTCCCGCCAGAGGTGAGCGTTCATCGCCGAATGCAGTCAATATTCCCTAGCTAAACCGGCAGGATAACGAGCCCGCGGCTCAATGGTTAGAGCGTTGGACTTCTGATCGACAGGTCGCGGGTTCGAGCCTCGGGTGGTGCACCACCTGGGGTTGGGAACGACAGGCTGACGATGGCTAGTATGCCTGAAGTGGCCCTTCCAGTCTCCCTTGTCTTTGCCGGCATTGGTCATCTGCCTTTAGCTCGAGAAATGTCACGTGCAAACGACTGCGAACATCTCCATCGCCGTTGCTGGAGTTCAAAGCCCGTGGCCCAACCGAAAGGAAACGAATTAGGCCGGATTTAAATGTCAGTCAGTACAACCCTGCGTTGAGGTCTGACTGGCTGACAGCGGTCAATAAGTGGAAAATGGTCGTTCCAGTCAGCCCTGCTATTGTCGCTAGCGGCCCGTTGCAGTAACTTTTAGAACGGCAACTATTTAAACTTCAGTTCTCCAAAATCCCGGTAGGTCGAGCTCAAAAAGCAACACTACCTGGAAGGGCGAGGAATGGAAAACAATGCTAGAAGAATGCACAATGACTGGTATCAGACATTATAACGAAGTAATTATTTGGTTCAAAATGTGTGCCATTCTGCCTCCGCGACATACACTGTTTATTATAATACAAAAAAGGTTTTGGATGTAAACTAAGGCAATATTCTCGTTCATGTGGAAGCGGCGCTTCCCCTTTTAGGATTCAAGAAGGAACCTGCTCGTTTCTTTTGTCCTAGGTTTTCCAGCCTGAGGCCTCGCAGGTGGCCGTAAGGCAGGAAAAAACAGTAATGTGAAAGGAATAGTGAACTTTTATGAGTGTTTCGGGGCTCGATTACTAAAAAAATATAATTTCCCATTGCAAATTGTGGAAAACAAAAGAGAAAAGATGAAAACCGATAAAAAGTATACCGGGTAGTGAAAGCAGAGTAGCTCCAAACTGAATGGAAGGGAACTCACATTTCCTAATTGTTGAATAAAAGCAAAAATGTGCTCCGAGAAAAAAACCAATTTCTCCCTTAGTCATTCCAGTTTCGCTAAAGGTAGGTTCCATGGGATATCGCCAGTCACTCTAATTCTGAAATATGACTTTTCCAAGGACTTGTAGTAGGCGTTACTCTACTCAGGTTTTAAACGTACTACGTCACGAAAACTCCAAGTAAACCCAATAAGACAACCACGCGAGGGTGCCTGGATCAACTAAAGCGTCTGGATGTGTCAATAAAGAGAACACTTAAGAAGACATTACACGTAGCGCGACTTAGCAATGACGTCCGCGCGTCTATCCTGGTCGCAGAAAGAGCAATTCCCTTTTGCTGGGCAGTCCCATAGGGAAGGAATCTCAACTGCACGGCGACCAAATGACCCGAGTTTAAATCCCCGATTGTCTCGTTCTGCGATTAAGAAATGTTTGTTTGATGACGGTAAATAAACTGGGAATGTCCATTTCTTACAGATGGTAGTCAGCGAAGAGCGCCTCATCCAGTCGAGGAATCACTGGTAAGCACATTCTCAAAACCCATTTCTGCCCTCAGAATATGCTAAACTGCAGTCCTCTAACTAACAACGCTAGATTTTCGACTGCGTCAGTCGGGCAAGTGAATCCGTCTAACATCCCAAGCCCTGTGGTTAAGGCTGCGCATATATCCCACTTCTGGTAATGGCACGCTTCTAGGGTTCTTTCCAACCAGGACCAGCGAATTGCAACAGGCAGTAGGACCATATGGGTGCTATAAAACTCCAGGGACGAAAGGTAAACAACATCTAATCTGACTTCAGCGTTGCATCAGAAACATTTTCGACGTCAATTTTCGGAGGGGAAAAAAGGAGGCACAGCGTAGTTTGAGCGAGCGGATGTGAGGCCGTCTTAAAGAATTTTATAACTGCAACGGAGTAGACACACGGGCCAGAAAAATAAAATCGACCACTGTCTGGCCTCTTTAAATACCAAAGTCGACAAAGTGTTTTAGAGTACTGGAAAGGAAGTGCTGCCTGTGATTTCGTAATTCAATTGTAAGTTCTTCATGGATGTATGCCACAGTCGACTAATGTTCTGAGAAGGTATGCGGGCGTCCCCACCGAGAGGATATTACCGAAGCCTAATTAAAACCTTACATGCACGGAAACGCGTGCTGAGATAATGTGCTACGAAGACATAGCCAACGGGTTATTCTAGTACGTTCATTGAAATCGACATATGGCAGAAACTGGAAGAGGGCCCTCAGCGTGAAAAAACTCGGTGGGGTGAGGGGGAGAGACAGCAAGCCAACACCTACTTTGGCAATCGGAAGGAGGGTCTTCAGACCCCAGCCACGTTCGTCGCCAGTCCAAAAGGGGCGTTGTGGTGGGTATTCGCGTCGCGTAAAACGCTGATTTCTACACTTCTCGCCGTGCACACAGACACCGGGGACACACTCGTAGAGGAGTTCTCTGTTGATGCAGCCACTGTTGGGTCCACAGGGCTCCACGTCAGGGGTGGCTTTGCATTCACACTGCAAAACTTCACTCAGGTCGGTGTAGCGATAGAGCCGCACAGAGCCAATGGGGTAATTAACCTATAAGAGAATAGGCGGAAAATACAACATGAACATTTATATTACAAAGAGTACAAGGGTGTCCAATGGTCCCAGATAAAAATATGGCCTAAATTATGTGAAAAATACCCAACGATTCACTAGACTGAAAGCACAGGTACTAGCTAAAAGCCCAGACGCGCGTTTCACCAATTTTCTGTCCCTGTGCGACCCACCTAAAAGGGGGCTTCGGCTCATGAGTGGGTCCCCGAGCGTTCCTCACGCGTCCCCCTTTACAGAATCCAGCTTCGGTGTTAATCCTTTCAAATTTATACGGAAAGTAAAAAGGTCATCATGTGACATCCATGGCAAAAACGCATTTTTAAGGAAAGTTTAGGAGTGGGTGAGGTTAAGTATCAACCGTGTTACGTCATTGATACACGCCCCCTGAATATCAAGCTATGGCACCCAGTCAGACGGAGAAAACTGCATGCACTCCTTCAACGACCCGTATCATATCCATCGACGTGCATCCGTTGTCGGTTGGTTATCCCAAAGCACTACCCTAGGTAGAATGCTAACGGAGGGTCACATGGACTAAATGAGAAGTTCAAAGTCGACCCTCAGGAAGATACCGTAGAAGTCTCTGTTTTCGTGGACAATGAGGACGCTTTCAGCAAAAAATTTCCCGACACACGGTTCCCGCCTAATAGGTTAATACGCAACTAAAATAAAGCAGAGTTGGAACGGTGGGCGAAACACTGCTGACACAATAAGAAAGCCTTATAGGCGCAGGTTACCAAGACATATCGGAGGCTATTGAAGGCAGAACTGCTGACGTCATGCGTGGCGGCACAAAAAGTACATCTCATGAGGTTAATTTTTTTCGAGTTTAAATAAGTGGGTTGCCGTGGTGAGGCAAACAGTGATACGTCTTGCACCCTGGTAATGACAAGTAGACAGTTAAGAGCTTTATATGGCAGGGGAGTTTGCGAGAGGAATTTGGCCAAGGACAGCAAATTTCCATCAATAGAAACCGTAATTCTACTAGGAATATTTACGTGAAATTTGGCGGTTGAGAGAACAGCATTAGCGCCAACCGTTTTGCCCTTCCAGGACCTACTTTTAATCCAGTCGAACAACGCTGTTAAGCGGAAGATAACATGCAGAGGACTGGTTAAACAGAAGGAAGCAAGGTGGCCGACAAGTACATACAGACAGAAAAATAAAACAACGCCAAACACTTGCAACTGGAAAAGGTCTACCAAGCCAACTCTGGAACATGTTTCCAAGCATAGACTGGTACGTTAATTCAAAATATTTACTAAAAGGTCTGTGTAACAGTTCTCTTGACACACTGCACGTAATGCCTGTTGCTAAAAGTTCTCGATATATATCGGAAGAAATGCATTCGAACAGTGGTGCATATACACCAGACAGGCAATTTATTAAATATATAAATAAATTGTATATTTAAGGTCCAGAGGGCCCCATAATTAAAAGTTCTCGATATATATCGGAAGAAATGCATTCGAACAGTGGTGCATCTACACCAGACAGGCAATTTATTAAATAAATAAATAAATTGTATATTTAAGGTCCAGAGGGCCCCATAATTACAAACTTAGTATCGCGGTATAAATAAATACAAAGTGGATAATTGCTGCACTATGCGAGAAGCCATATGAAGAGCAGAAATGAGTAGTATGGTAGGCATATCCGATTCAGAACGAGTTGCCATTATTAAAATAAAAGTCAATAATCTTTGGCATATATGGTGAAATAGAAAAGTAGGTTAAGACACCTATTGGTGGAGAGTGGTACTGTATTTCTCACAATTGAGATAGAAGACAAGCCTACTGATCATCCAGCTTTCAGTCTTTACGACCCGTCACCCACTTCCAAGCACGGACGACAGCACCCTCCAGAGAGGGGATTATGAACTACATGTGACGTCGCAGTGGTGCCTTTTTCGATATTGACCAGAGCTAGAAAAACACCTAGGACTTGAGATAACAAAGTCGGATGGAACAATCCAGATCCCCCGGCTGTGATCATGCTTTACGTTAGCAAGAAATCAAAAGACCAATCATACTCGCGAAGAAGGAGACACGATCACTGGAACAGGAGCTTTATTAGTCTGGTTTCGCTCTCGAACCCATCATCAGAGACAGTCGCATAAATCGGACTCTCGGTTATACAGTTATCTGATTCCCTGGACTTATTAGCTTCAAAAAGATAACATTCAGAAAAATAAGCTGAAGTCGTTCTTCAAGGTCTAGTGAAAACAGGAATCCGTCGACCAGAAGGAAGAAACATGCATGATGCTTCAAAAGTTCCTGTATAGTTTTAAATCGTCTTAAGTTGAGATGCAAAATTTTTTTTAGATATAAGGAACACTATAACGATGCTACATTGGGGTTATTTAAAGGGTGCAACGTCCTTAATTCGAAAAGTAAGAAATCAGTAAGTATCGCAAAGTACGATTCACAACTAATTAGTTCAAAAAAAACAGCAAACAAAGCGGAATACAAATATAATTGAGGACACATTAAGCACCAATTCTTGGGGACTCGTTCACGATTCCAGACTTCCGAAGTCTCCTCTGTGTGTGTAAATTACCTTTGCCACTTACGTGGAGTGATCAATTTCCAAAAAACCGCACACCGTGAATTTTGATTACTACCAATGGTCCCTTAATGGGGTAATGTTTTAAAGTTTGACCAGGAATTGTGAAACAGTAAGTAGCACACTTACAAGGTGGTTGTATCAATGCTGCACAAAAAAACTTGGTTGCGGATATAGAACATCATGCTAAGGTTAACATTATAACTGCAAACCACCTCTGACTTTAAAAAGACGCACCATGAGTTTGTACAAAAGGTAACTAGATTCACAATCCAGAAGTAGCATCACAATGAGACCCTTGTGGGCAGTTCAAGCGGAAACTGCGGAAAATATTGAAATGACAGGACGCAGTCCCAATGAGGCAGAGGGCGTTAGAGAGAACATCCTCCCGAAAACACTCAGATTTCGAATAGCTTTCACCTACTTGATAACACTGTAACTACGGCTGCATGTTTTCACTATAAAGGTAGTCCTAGTCTCTCGGGCCTGAGTCATCCCTTAATAGCCTAGACTTTGGTTTCTTTCGGAGATCGTATTTACATAGAGAATGGATTTTGTAGTTAACTGCAAATGTTAGAAAAAAGTCCAATCCCGAGTAGCGAGCATGAAACCTCTGGGCTTGCAAGGTTCCTTTCAGAAAGCAACATCACTGACATAAGTTACTTCTTCCTCCTCCTTTGCCAGGTGCTTCAGGGATTTTCGATGGGTGGAAGTAACAGAGAACCACTCGTTTGGCAGAAAGCGCTCGAAAGACTTGAGAGAACCAAAGGCACGAGTCATACTTTGTTCATCCGCACCCCAGTCCGTAGGACTCACCGTAAGAATGCAGATAGAATGGAAGATGGAGTACCAATGCTACCACGGTCGACCGACCCCCACACTCTTTTTGGACGAAAAGCCCGGGTCTTCGCAGTTGGTACAAGCCTGAAGTCAGCGCCGCATATTCGTGTAACAAGTGCAGCACGGGCGGTGAATAGAGATTAAGCTCAGGCTTGCGGACAGACCCAGCAGCCAAGGGGTGGGGAAGGGAGACTGGGACCCAGTTGGGCGGGGGGTGGCGTGGTGCGCGTACGCCGCACACCCCTCCCCAGCAGAGTAGATCGCGTGGCCGAGGGCGATAAGAGGGGGGAGGAAGGCCAGGACGTAGGCATACGATGAAAGAACAAAAATTGGAACAGACACGAGCAAGGAGGAAAGAGTGGGGTGGGGTTGGATGGGAAGGAAAGGGTAGGGGGGTCAGCAGTACGTAGGCGTGTTTGTGTGGCTGAAATGCGAAACCGAACGGGCGATGCTATCACACACACACACACCCTGTTTGTATGTTGCCTAAGCGTCCTGTAGAGCGTAGTTGATTTTTTCTTGTGGTTGGCAAACTCGGACACTTAGGGGGTGGTGATGGCGTAGGGGGAAATAAAACAACTGTTCGCGTTGGGTGCGGACAACAACAACGTTCGTTGTTAGAGTGATCACGCATGGCTATCTAAATGGCGACTGCTTAAGGAGCTCGTTGCACAGTTGATAACTCTTAAGAATAAGGTGAGGTGGGAAGTAAAGGCTAAAAAAGGGGTAAACAAATAACACCTAGCCTCCGCTTTTATCTGATGCCGGGCGTGATGATGGCCCCATAGCATATTCAGACGGTCAAAGATCCCGCAAAAAAGTGCATGCTTACAGTCCTTCGAATAATATCAGCTTACGAACTTTTACGGCCACGACCACAACGGATTAAGGTTTCTAAGCTACGCATACATCTACTCCACCAAATAAGTGCTTTGAGCATGCGATAAAACGGAAAAATCAGGCATACTGCGTGTGACAAACTTTCAAGTCGGACAGGTGCAACGAACGGTAACCGAAATAGCAGGAGACTCTCCTCTTTCGATTGACACAGTACCCTAAACGGGCCGCGTGGTAGATGCGCGAGATCACCACGGAGGCCAAATCAGGATGTGACAAGCGTTATTCTTCTGGGATGCGGTCCCATAACAAATGCCGAACATGGGGGGTGTGCATGCCCAAATTGGACACGCGTAGGTGCAAACTCATGCCGCACCCCGCTCTTCCACTTCAAGGGAGATGCTTTATCTGTGCCCAGCCACGCCTCCAGTCTTCTTGACTATCTCTTAACACCGGGTACAGGCGGGTAAGGGAAGAGAGAGTGCAGTAGATGCAGTGCAAGCCTACTATCACTTAAAACTAATTTGCACACAATTCACCGTCCCTGCACCACCCTTCTGTGGAGTATACGGTGGACATCGTCGTACTACGACGGTCGAGAACTAGCCAGCATAAATCAACCGGGTCAAATTGCCTGGTTAAAAATAGGTCACTTCAAATTTAAAACACCGAATGAAATTTTGCCAAATACATAAACAACGAGGACTTGTCGCCTTAACAGTGAGAAAGTATTCATACGCCTGCTATTAAAAATCCCTGCAGTATAAAAGCACTGAAAGTCGGTTCGGTGGGTCTGAAAAAGAACATAGCCAGGTGAAAATCGCATCCATGCGGTTGTTCGGGTTTCTCTGTCCAAAAGTAATGGGCCAGAGACGTTAGGTGAAGAGGATGGGTCCGACGCGCGTGATTTATGCTCAAATCCCGGGGGTGCAGTTTCACGACTCAGAATTTAAAGCGGTCAGGCCTACACCTGACTAGTTTCCAAGCCGTCCTATTATCGTCGTCGGAAAACTGTCGAAAATATAAAGGCTCATGTGTGAACTTTTGATTGTCTCAAAAAGAGTCTACTTAACGACATGGTGGTGGCGGTGATCGCGACGATGGCGGTAGCCATAGTACTGGTGGGCGCATTAAGTGCCCGCGGAGACTGCAAAAACAGTGCCAGCGCTTTCGACTTCAAAGAGATTGCTTCCATTTCCACCCCGCCTCCCGTCAAACTATCCCCCCCCCCCCCTCCATCTCCAACACAACGGGCACTGCGCCGACTGACCCAGAAGGGGAGACGACAAGATTAGAAACCACCGGGGCAGAGATTGAGCCAAGGCGTATAATACTCAGAATTTGCAACAACACCAGCTGTACAAGTGTGCTGCACGTGGAAAGATTGAACTACATTAAAATTTAGCAGACGGGTGAACGACGAAGACAGTTGTATTCGCATTAAGCTCAAAGATCTACATGAAACCGCTGTTCGTATTGCCCGCGTGAAAAGCCGGGACTGGGTCCGAAATATTCGAGTGGAGCAGTCACCTGACCATTGTACAATTAATGTGCTCGGGAGAGGAATAATAATAATAATAATGAATAAGGCTAGCCGATTGTAATTAAACCACCGGCGAACGTTTATGACCGACATAGTATACCCAGATTATTTGATTGCCCCCTAAACGAGGCGCGTGGTAAATGCGCTGGACCAACACGGGGGCCAAATCAGGGTACGGCAGGCGTTATTATTCGAGGATGAGGTCCCATAACAAAAGCCGAACATGAGGGTGCAAGTGACCAATATGGGCACGCTAGGTACAGGCTCATGCCGCACCACGCCGCTCTCCCACGCCATGGAAGATGATTCACCTGCCCCAAATCCGGCCTCCGGGCGTCTTGACGATGTCTTAACACCGGGCACAATCGGGTAAAGGAGGAGAGAGTGCGGTAGATGCAGTGCAAGTCTACTATCACTAAAAACTAATTCACGCGCAAGTCACCATCCCTGCACCACCCTTTCCGTGGAGCATACGGTGGACATCAGCGGATTACGAAGGTCGAACTGATCTCGGGGAAAGATAAAAAGACTTGGAATACACGATTTGCCAATAGTACAATGCACTTTTAAAACTTTAACACTGGGTGTAAAGACAATACTTAAGAAAAACTCACAGAAAACGACAGAGGCATAGCAGTCAACCGACAGAAAATAGGAAAATCACCGAAATTAACTCTCAAGAAAAGACTTTAATCAGACAACTTCGAAGGACCTACAACTCACTGTTAAAATTAACATGCGAATGACAGTTCTCGCCAGTCGTCTAGGATAAAGATGCAAGTTCCTTTAAACATGACTTCTGTCCTGTTGGAAGCTATAACAAGTGAGACAGCTAGTTTTACAACCAGTGTTCTCAGTCTAATATCTGAGAAGCAGGTGGGCGAAGTAAACACGGCAAACTTCAGTGCAAATCGCGCATGTAGTGAACAGTTTACTTGGACACCAACAAGAAGGAAACTGGTAGAGGTGTGGAGAAGGCAAACAAAAGAAGAATTTCAATCGCAAAATGATCCTATCAATTCCGGGCTGTCGGTACTTTTGCGTCACATTCCGATGAGGATTTTTGGCCTACATGAGAGGGCAAGGATCTTGCATATTTTAGGTGCGAGTGAAACCACATGTAACCTCTAAATACTATTTAGGTGCTAACTCTTGCAGGACAGAAGTCCACACTGTCGAAATTAGTAACCTAAAATAAAAAGGCCTTGTGCTCTATCAATAGGTTGCTTTTTGCATGTTTTCTCCACTGATATATAGGTGCAAAACGGAATCAAGAAAGCTGGGGAAACGGTTTTCTGGGAAAACACCTGTGCTATGGTTGGGCCTCGATGGTGAGGTGGGAGCAAACGAACTCCGAATATCGAACTGATAAATGCACAGGAACGGACGGAGCTAGAGAAAGCCGGAGGTAAGGGCAGGATCGGGGTAGGGAAATGATAATGCATTCCCCAACTGTACACATGACTACAAGGTTCTTTTGTCAGGAGTTGTGTCTGACCTCCACCGAAGTCCGCGATCTGTGAGCGGGCGATGACGCCTAAAATCTACTTATGTAGCACTAAAAGCAGTGGATTTGCGCACACTTCTGCTGCCGCAATACACCGGATTGCTTTTACGCCCTCAGGCAGTAACCAAAGGCATACTTTTCTTTACCTGCTTGGCTCACTCTAGTATTAATTAAAAAAGCCCGAAGCGTTTGGTGTTTTAGTATTCGCTTTCCTTGTCAGTCTGTCTCTGTGATTGATAAGTGCCTCATTATAACGCTCTAGGACACAAACTACACCTTTATAGCTATGAACCTGGTACCAAAGTATGGTAGTCAATGCTACCAGTCGTTCCAACGGTCAGGGCTTTCAGAACAAGGAAAACGATAGAGAGCTACATGAAAATACACTGACAGACAAAACCAGTGGTCAAGAGTGTTTGTCACCACTTACACCATAATCAAATGAGAGAATTAAGGTGTTCGGGTCAGAAGAAAAACAAGGTAATTACTCATTCAGATGTTAATGAACTCATCAAAATTAACGACGTCTCGTTTAGATATTTAAAGTCTTTAGACATATAAATGTGGGTATTTCCGGTGAAAACTGTGCTGGTGTTCACCGTCTTTTTTAATGTAGTATGCTTATCATACTGAGAATAAGCGATAGACACGGGGACATGAAATAGAGTCCCGTATGCAGTTGAATCACATAACTAACTTTGTACCGCTCTAACAGAAAAATGATGTTGAGAGCTCACACTCCAAGTCAGCACCAATTGCGATGGAGCGGAGAGTCAATATGCTCACGCTTTCACCCCTACGGCCAAGCATGACCAAGGACGATGATCACTGGACTCGACTGTTTTAACTTAGTACGGTAAGTAGTTTTATAAGAGTTCCCCGAATTCGATAAAGTTACAACACTTTACTTCCTCAGTGGCTTTGGTACCACAAAGGGCTAGCCTTAACCCATATGGTAAGTAATCTGGGGCCAAATTCCAGGGGTTAGGGTTAGTGTGTTGGGGGTAGGACACAGAAATGGGCACCACCGGAAGTTATGGCAAGGCCACTTGCCATGCTAAGAGGAGGGGGGGTACTTATTGCCGTGTACAATACAGTTTTCTTCTGAGATGTCATACTGCCACGGACTTGAGTGCTCATTTGCTGCCATATGAACAATAGTCAAGCAGGAAAAAAGACAGTGTACGGAACGTTCACAAAGACGCACTATCACGGTCTCTGTGCAAGTCGTTAATGGTATGACCCGATTAGAGAACGAAATAAGGGAAGTAGTGTTTCGTCGTGGAACACTAGCATAGAGCCTTTACAGACGGCCCCATAAGGAAGAACGATCAACGATAGAGAAGTGTTAACCAAAAGCAACAGGAGGGGGGAGTCAGGAGTGGTCATTCCTGGCTTAGTTGCCGTCAGCCGTTGCTGACAGATTCCGAGTTGGAAGGCAAAAGCGAAAGTTCACGTTCCGTCTTTTGGTCCGGCCAGATCGGTGGGCAGCATACCCACGTGAGTTTGAGCATTCCTGATTGTTGCTGGCAGAGCGTGAGTGCGTGACTAAACTGAAAGCAAAGCAAAGCCCGAAACCTAACTGCATCCGAGTTCGAACTGCAGATCCTCGCAGCCCACGGTTAGGGTGTGGCCGGTTGGCGAGGGAAAGTGACCATTCATGTAGCCCATGACCAGTGATGCCTCGCGAGTACTGTGTGGAGGTAATTTTGTGCTGCTCTAAGATCTGACGAGAAAAAAATTGTGCCTAGCATGCAAGCGCGTGCGCATATAAAACATACAAGCAAACATATCCTGCCTTTATGGGTTTGTAGTAGTCCGGACGCCGAGTTCTTCCAAGATGCTTGGTGAACTTCTCCTTGCGCAGTTTCCAGCCCAGTGCGGCTCGCTTCACGGCCGTGCGGTAGACCGACTTGCGCATCCGTGCCGCCGCGCTGAGGTTGGCCCTCGCACGGCGTTTCTTAGTACTGCCGCTAGAAGACTGTGCCTTCTGTTTCGCGGGAGGCGGAGGAAGACGACGTCGCAGACGGGAGCCAGGAGAACCCTCAGGAGCCCCACTGCCGCTGTGAGGACGCTCACGGCCTGGCAAGGAGGCTCCGGGAGAAAGGAGCATCCGACCCGTGGACGGCGAGATCATGAAAGACTCAGCAAGGGAGCCGGCAGACTTGTTCATCATGGGATCCTCCTCGGCCATGCTGGCGTCACTCATCTGGCCCGAGAAATCATCGCTTGCGAAAAATGAATAAAAACGGGTATGCAGGGAGATAAATAACGCTCACTTCAGGGACTTCGCCTGCGTGTAGACAAGCATACAAAGACCAAAGAAACGTTGACTGGAATACATGTACATGCATACAAGATCGTACTTCTAGGAGTCTTATAAAAGAGTAATGAAGGCACTATTAGTTAAGAGGACAATAGGCACAGCAATCGGTAGTTTTTTTGGAAAAGCAGCAAAGTCGACCATGGCGAAAAAACATACTTAAAGAGCGCTAAGATGATCTTTCATGTCCGAGCCGATCATTCATCTGATACGCACAACCTGGCCCCAACACAGCACACAAAGCCATTGCATGATAGAAGTGAACTGCGCGAATGTCACATGCCACGTGTAGAACGATCCAAAGAGCACGTGTCTCTCTTACGTGAGAAGCACCTATTCCGGGCCTATTAAAGGTGACGTGAGACGGGTTAATGTATGGTGTGTATGCTGGTTGGGATATGTGGTGATGGGGTCTGGTCTGCAGTGGTTTACCGCAGGGCGGCGCATGTAGCCGAACAGAACCATGCGGTGAATGAGTGTGCGTGGATACAACGGTCAACTGAGGCATATGTGACGGGTGTAGGTCGGTGGTTCTGGTACTGGTTCGCCAGTCTCAGTGCGACGGATTCGCAGGTCTATGCATGATGCGAGGGTGGGATTGCAATGAGGACAGGGTAAGATCGCGACCATATTGTTGGCGATGGTGACTGGCGGGATGTCCAGTCTTCTCAACCGTGTTTGGAGTAGGAGGGGTCCAGGTCTCAGCTACGCAGAGCTGCCATGACTACCGTCCTACACACAGAGTTTCACAGTGAATCAAAGTCCATGGCGGCTCTAGATGGAGGCTTGCAGTCGGTCGAAAGCCTAACTGGCTTCCGAGATCCGGAGGGTAAATTAGATGAGATGCAATTGCCTGGGTGGGCGAAGAGATACGAGTGTCATTCATGTAGACACGGGGCGTAGTGTGTTTCGCCGCTTGTGCTGGTTGGTACATGATCACCGTTTGGTCCCTGCTGACGGTCGATTCGAAGTTTGCGCAGGCGAAGGTGAAGAGGTTTATGCATTTTTGTATGGCTGCTTCCATCGTGGCACTATGCGTGCAGTCGTCCGCGAGGAGTTCGTGCATAGTGGTTGCTGATATCCGCGCGGGTGCTTACATTCGTGGGGTATTGAGGGGCTGGCCTTCGGTCCTGTGGACGACGGAACAGACTGCATTGGTCACACAAGTTCGAGTTCATTCGCAAGGCGGGGTGGTCTGGAACACGTATATCAGAGACGACCAACAGGTCTGTCCTTAAACATTTAGCGGAAACCAACAAGCGAGTAGACGCGAGAAGATACTTCGAGGTAGGCAACAGAGTGACTAGTAGAAGTCGCTGCGACAGGTCTCTAGCTGCCACAGCTGATATGGTTGCCATCTGCCTTCGCAACGCGATCCAGTGTGCACAAAGAACTTTTGTTCATACATTACCTTTGTCTTGGCTTTTGGTTGGTTAATAGGAGGCACGCAGACAACCTGGTACTGCGACATTCAGTCAGGTTACCAACCCCTCCTCAAAAATTTTCTGACCCGTCACTACTTCAGAAAATACTCATCTTGTCTTTTGGAAGTTCCACCCGGGTACTTGTTATATAAGTATACGATTCTGACGAGTATTTAAAGAATTTTTGCACACCAAGCGGTATTCAAAAGCAGTTAGCAAAGGGGAGGGGGTTGCCGGCTTAGAAGTGCGCCTTATGTGTCTGTCGACGAGATAACTTTCAAAGTTCCTGTCATTACTGCAGACTGATATTTACTTAGGATGTTGCATCTACTAATCGCACTTAAAATACATTTTGCTTTCTGTACATGCTCCCCAAGGACTACTAGTGAGGAAAATAATGGTTCTCTGTTCGCAGCATCGGGAAAGGTCAAGGATACGCACCAGAGCCCATCAAACCTTAAAATGGGATCAGAAAAAGTTGACTTGAGGAGGAAAGCCATCGTCGAGAAAACTAAAAATATGATCGATATTTTCAGTGCCAGGGCCGAGATGTGTGGTTAATTCAGGAAGTATCATGGTGGAGCAGAAGACGCTTCGATCTCATTTTAAGTTAATATTAAGAAGAGTAACGGGTGTTGGGCATACACACCTAAAAGGAGACATACGAGCAATAGCCGTAAATAACTATAAAAGACGGAAAAAGAACTACAGCTTTCCTGGGCCTCCTCTCTCAACTAAGAAAAACCCAAAACGTACAGTAGAGTCATGAATTCGTAAGTGCAACTGATATGGCGAATAACAGGCAGTTCGCTGATAGCACGTACAGCAAATGACTGGGAACCTAACTCGTCTGCTAAAGTAGTGTTCAGCCAGAATCAAAACAAGGTAGGGTTGGCCGAACTGTTGAATAAGGTTGGGGTTATATTGGCAAAAATAATCCAGAATAGTAACCAGATGTCCTGGCAAATCACTATCCTCGAAGGTAAAATGTCACTTCCACTACCGTCTCCAAATCTAGGACTACACCAATGAAGAACGACATTTCTATCATAAATAATGATACTGCTACGACTATTGTCACAACAAGTACCGCTACCACTATAGTTATTGTTAGTAGTAGTAGTAGTACTACTACTACTACTACTGTTGCTGCTACTGCTACTGAAAATTTACAGAAATATCCTTGCTGTCTCTAACAGTGTAACCGGCAGCTTTACAAGTAGAATTAGTACCGATTTTATTTTTGGTAGTAATATCACTACTAATGTTACTATCGTTGCTACCATACACACAGAAAATGTTCTTTTGGGCAACCAGAGGAAAAAAGGCGCGCACATATGGCACAACGTCGTAAACAAACTTTCTGCCGGGAATTTTGCGACTACATGAGGGCTACTCTGTGTGAAGCGGACCAGCTGCCGAGGCGGCAGAATGGATCAAGGTGGGTGGGGTGGAGATATACCCCAGACAGAAGATAAACTAATCCAGAGTAGGAAAAACATATCCGCCGAAAGCTAGATTTGCGGTGTCGCAGACAAACAGAGTAGTTGTGTACACGAGCAGCTGCAGCAGCAGCCCGTTTGGCCGGGCGAACGGAAGCGCGCGCGCACAAGGCAAGCAGCGGGTGGGATATAAAATGAGACTTGAAGTGCGGCCTATGTGCATGTGTGTGTTCGGAGGAGGAGGGTGAGAGCAGTCAAAAGTGGGAGGACATGGTCAAACGCATATAGCCACAGACCGGCATTTCCGTTGTGATGTCTGCGTGTGTATGTATGTAAGTAGGCTGTAAGATCACTGATCCCAGCCAGCACGTGCGGGGCGGTGGGCTGGGCTCGTGGAGCACACGAGCTAGGTCGCACACGCACCCACACATGAGGAGAATGTCCGTGAGCGTGCCAAGATCTGATAAGTCGGCGGACTGGTCATAAATCTAAGTGGTCCTAATACACCCCAGAGCCCGACATTTTGATAGAATCAGGCTGCAATCTGACGCTGGGGTCTGTTCAAAAGGGCCGCTCGGTCTAAACTCTCCCCTGCTCTCTAATGGTTTGAATTTTGTGTTTCTAAAACTCGATGTAACACGAAACTCGGTATTCGCTTGGCTCATGTAGCCTGAGGGAGTTCAGAGGGAGGGTCCACAGGGAAGGAGAAGCGATTGCGCAATACGAACATGCGTTTTAAGTGCCAGAGTGATTAAACTTTTCTGCCGCTGGCGCACTGAGAGGCGCTGGCGCGCTATACAGGGCCGAGGTGAGGAAGAAGATGAGGAGGAGGAGGAGGAGGAGGAGGAGGAGGTAGGCAGAGAGACCGGGTGTCGGCACCGCATAAATAACGTTTTGTTGGATATGTCCGCCCAGTTTGCAGATCACATGAAGCTAATTCAGAGTTGATCGGGACATCAAGAAGCGGCAATGGGGCGGGCTCTCAGTCGGGACAACAAGAGATTTCAGCAAGCACGTGAATTCCAGAATTTGGCACGCGTAGGTAAGCCAAGGCTGGCAGGCCCCATAGGAGGCGTAAAGCGTACCAGAGAAGCCTGGAGGGTCGTGATGGTATAAGTCAGAAGATTGCGCACCTGGTCCCCTGCGTCAATTAATCAAACCGACATCCGGAAACCACGCCTACAATCCGACCTGTATGACCTTCGCTCCTCGGAAGTCAAAGATATAGCCAGTCTCTCCAGTGCAAGTTAGGAAACGGATTTCAGATGATGCGTTGCCAGATGTTGGTTCAACTGATAAAGGTATTATCTTCAGATCTTTCCAACGTTGGTAAGGTTGCCTACACTGCTGAAAATTGTGTAGATTGCTGTTGGGGACATATAATAACACAGTTTATAAATGTAGCTTGTAACTTAGAGACTGTGCCCACCTCGAGCAAATGCAGCAGGAAAAGAATGAAGAATTTCAAAACAGACTTAAAAGTATGTTCAATTTTTGTTCCCTTTCATCATGAATAGCAATCCCGGCTGTTCAAAAAAACGCAGCCAGTTAATAAACATGTATAAATTTCTCATTTGTTCTTACTCAAAGAAACTACTGACACAACAAGTTCCCCGTGACATAAAAACAGCCGTTTCAAGACCGACATAAGAGGGGTGGAAGTAAAACGAAGGGGCTAAACCTAGTGGAGAGCAGTTAGGGTTTGGGATTCAATCGCTCTGAGGTACTCTCACAGATGGAAATACCGCCGACAAAAGATAGGCAGAAGAAGTGCGGGTGTTAATCGGAAAGCCTATAGAGACGACTTTCGAAGAGTCACCCTAACATGATACGACAGGAAAAATGAGGTATAGGCAGGACTAATAGATAAGGGTGAGGGGCAACAGATTGCAGAGCAACCATAAATAAGAGAGCTCAGTGTAAATCACTGAATCGGGACTTTGGAGACGGTGGATATGACGCGTGCGCATGCTCTCAATAAAAGGTCGCGCTTAACACTACTGATTGCCCTACCAGAGCTGTGCGGGCAGTAACACCAGCAGCAAGCTAGGACCCGACAATTTATGGCCCTTCGTCTTACTGGGGCCTAGGTTGGGCCCGGTTGACTTGTGCGTGTGTATGTGTGCGTATCGCGGGTGCACGCATTTGCGCGGAAGGGTGACAATTAAGTCCACTTCCACAACGATTGATGTGCAAGTCTCTTGCCTAACAAAACACACAAGCGGGCTGATGAGCAAGGAGAAGGCTGGTAAGACGATGGTCAAATGAAGGCAGCCACGACCACCAACGCCACAGTAGCACAGCTCAAAGGGGTGGGGCGGTAGTACAATCCCATTAATCATTACACCCTTAAAACTCCGAAATGCTCCATGTGCGTTTTGAAAAACCATCTAAACGAATTGATGGAAGTCACTGTTGGCAGTCAGGAACACACGGGGGGTCGGCAAACGTATGGTGCGAAGGCGGTCAAGCCACTATCGTTCCTCCCTCCTCCCCTCGAAGCAGTTCGGGTCAAAAGTTGGTGGGAGAACACCCAACTGCTTATCACTGCGTCACAACAATACGTGACAACGCAACGTGGCCAGTCGACCGCAAAGCAGTGTACATTAATGAGTCGGGGGGAGGGGCATTGACAAGTGGGCTAGCTAAGTAGCAGGTGAACGGAAAAGCACGATAACGACGAGGGACAGAAATGGCGAGTCACAGAATACATTCGACACAGACACTGAGAGGTAAGAGAGGGCAGCAGAGATAGTAAAACGACTACTAATGAATTGACAGTGTCAGAATGAAACAACTTCTATCATAGTCGAAAATCAAGTTAACAAAGTTGCCACCGTCACTTCACCTGGGTTCTTTAATTGCTGAGAATAATCAACTTGACCGCAGTTAAACTTGTACGTATGGTTCAATCTATGTTACCGTCTGTCCGATAAAATCTTATCTGCCATTCGGTACCTCTTTCACGACGCCTGCCAACCGGTTTAACAAATAAGTTTGTATATTCCAGGTGAATATAAGTACAGCTCGTTATTACTTGCCGTCTAAAGAATTATGCACCCGTTCTTCAATGCACCGCAAACACTGCAGATTAGCCATGGAATAAGTTAGTGTTTAAGACACACAATTTCCGGGGGCTGAGAATCAGGTTGCGATTGTATAGATTTAATGTGGCCCATTTGTGACTTTCACCAATGTGATGTCTGCCCGAATGAACTGATTCGTGTCATGAGGGGGCAAGATTTTGGAGGGTACCTGTTAGCAACCGCATGATGGGTAGAGGGTGATGCTGTGCAAGTCTCCCTCAGTACAAGCTTACGCGCAAGTAACCAATGTTCCCTAGGGTAAGCGGCGGCCCTCACTCAAACTGACGAATGAACATTAGTTGATGTAGAAAGTATAAGTAACTAGATCAGGAACGTGCCTCAGAGAGGAGGAATATAACAAAAATAGAGTTTCAACCATCCACCGAACGCTTGTGTCCATTTTAGTAGAATAATATGATGTTGAAAAAATTTCCTTAGACTAGTGATCGGTATGCGCGAGCTAACTTTGCTTGCTGCTGGATAGTCGCCGCTCAGAAACTTCCTCGCATACTTTGGGAGGCTTATGGGGGCTACATATCTAATCTTAAATGTACACTAAAGCGTGGACAAAAAAAGACAATGGTATGATTAATGCATAACCGTCAAAATAAAGTTGGTAGGAAGAACAGCAGAAATCAAATAAAAATATTTCGAGGCGAATCCCACTGTTAAAATTCTTGACCACAGATGCGAAAGAGCAAGATTTTAAAAAATTAGAAAAAAAAGTATTATGGAATAGAGATTGACCGATCACCGTTGGGTGCTGGATTGAATATACGCACTCCCTGTTAACCTGGAGTTCCTGTCTGCAGCCAGTCAGTTTGACCGTCGCGAACGACGATGTAGACCCTGTGCCTCACACCAAGGCACGGTGAATTGCACCTGAATCAGTTTGGAGTGACAGTAGGCTTGCGAAGCGTCTACCGCACTTTCTCCTGCTCCACCATACACCTGAGCCCGGGATCACAACAGAGTCAAGAAGACCGGAGGTGAGATCGGCCGACAAAGATAAACAGCCTGTCTACGCGTGCCGCACACGCCTAATCTGCGCCCAATGGACCGAGTTTTTATACAAAGGAAAAGGGGCGGCTCTGAACTCAACGGGCTGGGAGTTTTGTAGGGGCAAAAGAAGCCATTACAGCTTGACTCTCCGTTCCGCGAGGACAGAGTTATAGAATCATTTGGGAACCCTTCAAACAGCAACTTTTGGCGCACCGTGAAACTTGCTAAGAGTGAGGAATTTGTGCTGAGCTCTGTGAGCACGGAGTTCCCAGAGTCGACCTTACTCTCGTTCTTCTCTTTCCCAGACATCAGTCCAACGTCCGAGCCAGTCAGCCATCGGATGCACAGATTGGGCGCGAGGGGCTGCCAGAGCTAAACAACCTACCTAAGCGTGACGCGACCGCACAACATACCAAGTTTTCAAAAAAGGGGAGTGGAGTCTTGAGCCCACGCCGGCAGTCGCATTTTGATAAACAAACAATATAAAAAGAAAATTGCAGATGGACACGATACATTGTAACAGCCATTTTTCAGTTATTTACAGTCGTCAGGCCGTTAAAAAGGGTTCCAGGTCTACATCATCCCGACCAAGGGTAACTGGCGACAGAAAATAAGTCATGAATGGCCGTCTCGGTCTCCCCTTGTCCTTGTCGTTAGTAGATTCCGATTGCCGAATGCAGGAAAAAACTTCAAGCGCCACCAATCCCGCCAGAAAAATGCAGATTACAAGTTAGTGACTCAGTAACTCCGCTGGATAAATTCCCTGAAAACAAAGAGTTCCCACTTCCAGACCATACAAGATGACTGGCTACGAAAAGGAGACAAAGAGCAAACACAAGCAGCAAGCCCGAAACAACTTATGGATTTTGTCCTCAAAACTGAAAACCTTAAGTCTGCAGTGTAAATAAAGGTTTTTTGTCTGTAAGAAGCACTGAACTCAGTCAGTAATTTACGTGAAATTTTGAAACGATATACATTAAGTCCTGTGGATTTGCCTAAGGGCAATAATGAAGTATTTGCAGAATATAACACACTACTGATTTCGTGTGAGCATGCAATTGCCCTTAGATAGTGACTGATGTACAGACCCTAGAATCCAAACAGATAACAGAATGCACAGATTTCATGTGTGTTTTTCACCAAAACGTAAACGAGTAACAAAGTTCACCCAGTCGGAGGCTACAAGGTCTGAATCCTTGCCATCCGCTGACTGAGGAGCCCTGATCGAGCACACTCGGATCATTCCGACGAAAATATACATATAACCAGGAACGAGGAGACAGTGTAAACTAACAGGGAATCCGAATCGTCAGTCTGGTCGCTGTCCTGTCGGTCGTCATCGCCCTCCTCATAAGGGAAGACGCGGGCCTTGGTAGTCCACAGGCAGACTGGGAAGGGTTTCTTGCTGCCAACATCGCCCCCTGCTGTTGGAGTAGCAGCCTCCGGCACCTGTGACAATGGAGGTGAGGTAGCCTGCGGTGAGACTCCGTTGAAGGGAGTTGCACTGTAGAGGCCAAACAGACGCACCGGGAAGAAACCCAGGCGCGAAGGCTCGCGCAGGGAGGAGGGGGTTTCTTCTTCTGCTGCTGTTGTTGTTGTTAGTTGCTGTTGTTGTTCCGTCTCGTCATGGTCACTTTCCGGCTGGAGGTTTTTGTCATGCAAGACTTCAGCGGGCCACCAACGCACACCAAGGAGAAGGTCCAGACAGTCGGTAGGTGGAAAGGCCTGGCGCAAAAGGGCGAGAGCCGAGGACAGGCCCTCGATACGAGCAGCCACATCGGCATGCCAGGTGGGAGGCAAGCGTGCCCAAACAATCTCGCCATAGCGCGGCATCCGCCCATTCATGCAGTCCTCGCAGAGGAACTGTTCTGGCACCTGAAGAATGAGTATGAGAAATGATTCTGATTTAAAAGTGAGGAAGCAAATGTAGGATGGGTTAGGTCGACAGCCCCACTACTTATTTATATTGGGTAATTAGGAGAGTTATCCTGAAATTGTACTGTTTATCCCCTCGCGGGGAAAGGGACCAGAAAAGGAGTCCTAAACAAATTCTCGGACCACGTCATCTGCAAACTGCCTGTGGCTCTTAAATGAAAAATCCCCGGTTAAAACAACAAAATACGCAACAACCCTCGTCAACGTCCTCTCGCCTCCCCCAACAGCCTGTTAGTAACTGTGATCACTCTGGCAGCCTGGAATTATCCCTCTCCTAGACAATCGGTAGACCAATTGGTCGAAAAGGAGAACGATCCTATGGGCGCGAGACCTTGCGCGTCCCAAGGTGGACATTGCTGCCCCCGGCGAGACTCAATTCTCCAAACAGGGTAGGCTGGACGTGGGGCACCGGCTGAAACTTCTTCTGACGCTGTCGCCCAAAGGCAGAGCAACGCCAATCCAACGTAGCCATTGCCGTCCGGAACGACATCATGGGACGACTGCTCTGTCTGCTGCACGGCATCGCTGACCGTTGTAACCCCGCGCCTGTCTTTTTGGGGAAATAAAGTCGCCACCGTCGTCAGTGCTACGCTTCCCAATGACCAGCTCTGAGGAAGCGAGGAACAAGTACTACGAAAACCTGTACGCCCTCCTGGCGACTGTGCCGAGGGCAGACAAGATATTTGTTCTTGGTGACTTCAATGGCCGTATCGGGACAGACCAGGCTATCTGGCCGGAAGTTTAGGTCCCCACGGAATCACCGGCTGCAACGATAACAGCCTCCTTATTCGGCGAAACTGTGCGGAACATCGTCTCCTCCTGACCAAACCTTCCACTTTCAGACGCGGGAGAAAGCAAAATGGATGCATCCTCGATCGCGGCACTGGCCGCTGCTAGAGTACGTTCTCGTTCGAAGGCAAAAACGACAATAGGTGCTGGTGACAGAGACGATTAGCGACGCCGATGAATGGGATCTACGTCCCCACGGCACTCATCGCATATTTCTCACAATGAACGATCGGCCGCGCTCTACAATTATGGCGGTCTATGGCCGTGACTTGGAAGTTGTCAACTACGGGATAACTAGGTCATCCTTTCAGGGCGAAGATTAAGGTTGTTATGGTCCTTTCCGAATGTGGCCTGCATGGCACTCTTACTCCGCGTCAGGATCCGAGCCACCCTTTTGTTTCCTGTAAAAACCTGTCAATCGTGCGCGGACCCGACGCATGTGGCACGTGCATATGGGTTGTTTATTTTTGTCAGCCACCGCACCCGATCTCACCTCCGGTCTTATTGGCTCTGTCTTGACACCAGGTTCAAGGCGAGGGAGGGGAGAGTGATAGATGACGAGAAAGTCTATCAAAACTATAAGCTAGTTCACGCGCAATTCTCAGTCCCTGCGCCCACCTCATCATTGGCATACACAATGGACACAATCGCCTGTGATCTTTCGCTTGTCAGGTTACGCCTTTTGCGCATGGGCGCGAAATCGGATACCCTGTACGATTTCTAAACCCGTACTTTTCATATGCATCTGTGACAGAAACAGAACGAGTTCTCAGTCTTTGCGATATTTCCTGGATTCCGCGCGTCAGAAACAAACATTGGGATTATTTTAGGAATGTCATGTTAACTTCAGCTGGACATTGTTTCGGAGCTTGTCTACAAAATTACTAGCAGGCGCCTCAATAGTTGGAAATATGTTCTTTATATTGCACGCCGGCTTGGTCAATGATATCATGAACTTGATGTTCCTGCAAATGTATTTTTAAAAAAAATTAAATAGTACTTAGAAATTTATTGGCAATCAGATAGGGAGCTTGTTGTGTTGTTTAACCATCGCTGATAGATTGATCATTTTCTGTGCCGTTTATCTTGCAATTGTACCAGAACGTGTTAAATTACGCATGCTATAGAACATATAGCATAGTTTTGTTTTGACATTTACCTATTATACTGGATTAACTGAAGGCTAACGTTTGCTTCACGTATTGGTGCTCTTATTCCTGCTTGTTTAGAATTTTGCTTGTATATACATTGTGTTTTTTCAAATGTTATTACCAAAAGGTTAGGCGGCTAAAGGTTCAGATATGACTGCGAATTTAATCGGTGAATTGTTTGTGCGGTCTATAAATAATGGGTTATTGGTTTGATAATTTAGCAAAAAATTGCATCTCGACAATTTTAGTAGTCTTTTATTCAAAATAGTTTTCGGTTATTCTTATTCGCCCCACCTAATAAACTCCTATGTCCAACGGTTCCGTAATATTATCATCGTCCGTTTAGCTTTATAGGAAGAAAAGTATTGTAATCGAACGTACCTCATCAAGTTTGAGACACTCTTGATGGAAAAGACGCGGGACAACTTTCGCAGCATATAATCCGACCACCCTTTGAGCATATGAAACACCAGGACACGTTGGCAGGCCTAAACATACCAGCCAACTGGGAGCGCCGGAGTTCTGGCAGAAGGAATTTGTTGATAGGAAGACTTATGCTTGAATTTTTGTCCTCGCGAGTTTCTCCGGATGCAACATCAATATTGAGTTCGGTAAGTTTACTGTCCTCTACAACTTTCCAGTTGGACGGCAAATCATTAGGTCGTTGGACTGTGTTGTCGATCGCCTCCATTTTTTCTACGCTATGATCATTCATGTGCAGTGTTGTATCATATGTCTGGGGAGATCCCTTAAGCATAGATTGAGTTTCTGGAGGTTCCTTCATGCTGTCCAACTTCTTGGCAGGTGAGAACTGGGGCTCCTGTAAGCATCTAGTAGTTTCTATCTGTAATGTGGCATCCGAAGTCACAGATTCTGGCTTGGATGTTGTTTCCTGAGAAGATGCAGCAGGTAGAGAGAGGAGGGCCTTGGGCTCTTGCATCGACCCAACTTTTGTCTCGTCCTCAACAGGAGTCTCTTGCACGCACGGACGTTGGTCTTTTTCATTTATACCAGTAGTTGACAGCTTTAAGTCATCCAGCGGTATCACGGGAGGGCTTTGAAGTGCGTGCCTTGGGCAGATAATCCACCCTGCAGACAGCTGAAACGAAATAAAGACGGCATGAGGGATCAAGATCGGTCTCAGTTGCTTCGTGACCGTGACTGGAGTATGAACATGAGTCAAGAGCACGGACGGACTGAGGACTTTGTCGAGGGTTCAAGGGGTAGTATGAGAGGCCAAATAAAATCAGCAGCAAACCATTGCTTCAGCAAATTAGGCAATGAGGAAAAGGGCCTAGAACGTACGGGATAAGCTCTTCTAGAGCGTCCTCCCAAATAAGTACTTTTTTGGATGATAGCATGGGAAGCGACTTGTTAGTTAGAGTTTCTTCCTGCTCGAGCTCAAAAGTTCAGATAATTCGGCGCTTAATCAGTCTTCTTCTTACTCACTAATAAGTCAATTATGTTCTAGCAAGTTTAAAATTAAACTTTCAACTAGAATTTTAAAAAATATTTGAACCGCGTGCATGAATTTTGGTTCAGATACAACCTTTGAAGTTCAGTACAAGCATGCACATAACAGTATGCAGTGTTAAGTTCCGCTGGATAAGATGCAGTTTACACCCAAAAGAGCTAGGACAACTGTTAGCGTAGATCTTGTCAGGGGAAACATTTGGTATTTTGTATGAAAATCATTTTGTCCCTGCCAATGATCAATCTTTGGGAAACGGGAATATCTTAATGCGTACCTAGAGATGGGGAGCTACAACGGAGCTGCACAGAGAGGTGGAAATATGGTGCCCCGCGTTACGAAAAGAAGTGGCATTCAAAAAGAACATAACGACTACTTAGTTTTGTGAGTAGTAATAATATATAGTTATATATTACCTCAAGGGAGCCCGCAGGCACACACCAACCGCCTGGATGATAAGTGGCCGCGCAAAGGTAGCACCGTATGAACACCGATGAAGGGCGTGGCAAGGTTCCCGGTGCATCAGCAAAACACGACATACAAGTGTGAGCCGGACAAGTAAAGGTGGCCGCACGGCCATCACGCACAAGGGCAGCAAACGGCTGTTGACGGAGACAGGTGGAATGAAACCAGCGGCGGCAGTGGCTTACAGAACAGACCTGCATGGGCGGTAGGAGTTTTGCAGAACAAGAGCCAGTGCTGTGTGATACCCCTTCCCCATCGGTATCGGGTTCTGAGTTAGCCGCATTGTGGTGTTCGGCGGCGTCTTGTTCCAGCGCCTCGTAGTGTGTCCCGTTCGCAATCGGTTGTACCCCCTTGAATTGACGAAAAAGTGCAGCAGCAGCATGTAGTAGCAGTGGCAGTAGCAGCAACAGTAGTCGTGGAAGTATTAGTAGTAGTAGTAGTATTAGTAGTAGTATACGCACGAAAAATCGAAAGTCAAGTGTACACAATTATCACGATCATCAAACGGAGGCTTGAGATTGGAAGCATGCAGTAGGTATAGTTACCAGTGGTGTACTGGGGAGGGATAGTAGACCGTTCAAGATAACAGCGGGGCTACAGCACAGCCAAAACCGAAGCATGGACAATTAGAATAACCCGTATACTTACCATGCAAATTGAGCATTGACGAAGGCCGGTTCTGCAGAAGAAACAAAACGCCTTGGTTCGTTGTGGGGACACCGGAGCATCAGTCGGCTCTGATTTACCGGCTGCAGTGTAGTTGATGCAATCAACGTGAAGGAAGTGCGAGCAGCGTCCACTGCAGGGGACCAGGAGAGGACAACTAGGGCTGGCTCGATTTGCCCTCTTCGCCTTTTGTTGTTGTCGCTGCATTCGCTTAACCGGATTTGCTGGCTTCACAGTCTTGAGGTTGAGGGGTCGATTAAGAAGAATGGGTGGAAAGCGGAAAGTGCCCCGACGACTAGCCTTCTTTAAGAAGAGGGTCTTTTTGTTACTAGTCTTATCTTTAGTATCAATCTTCTCGGTAGTCTTCTCCTTCAATTTCACAGGTAGGTGACCCGGTTTCAGACAAACGCAACAGATGAAGTGGCCCTTTGTAGGCAGATGATTCTGTGAGGTGAGCAGTTCGAAAGCGAAAGCGTCGTCCTTAGGCAGCACTTGAGGCTAAGCGAAAAATAAGCTTTCAATTCAGTTTATTTGGTGAGAGTAAGAGACAGTCATTGAAAATTCTATAGTTAACAGACTGATGGATCGTATACATCTATACACGCCGTCTTAAAACTTGCACTATTAAAATAATACTCAAAAAAATTTGTAAAAGAGGACCAATTGATTGCCATGAAAGCAAAGTTAAAAGGAAGCAAAAAAATCGGGTATTGAGCATGCTTTAGAGGTTCCTGGATCTATTTTTGAAAAAAAAAGTTTCCTGACAACCTCTGAGACACGAATGCTCTTAGGAAATTCGAAATAACTTAATAAAAACTGGTTAGGTGTTTGAAAAACCATGAGCAAGGAATATGTTATTAATAGAGGGATTTCGGCAGATTTGAATTATTCATTTGACCCAATTTTGAAAAACTCGGCGGCTCAGGTGGTTAGAGATTTGGCTGCACTACAGACTTCCCTTTGCTGTCGTGGGTTCGAATCCCAACGAGGCCACCGAGGTTTTCGTAACTGGGTTAAAGGAATGTATTCTTATTCTGGAGTTTTGTAAGCCCGGTTTGAGTCTCTTATTTTAAAAAGTTCTTCCAAGCCCTTAGATACCTCTTTCGATACCGAATACTCGGGCCACCTTTGGAGTACAGTGGACTCCGATTGGTCGGAACACCGACTGATAGAGCCCGTCGCTTAGTTGGCTCAAGTGGTGAAGAACAGGAAAAGATAGTATGTATTATAGCGAATGTAAGCAATTTATCTATGCCGCTGATTGGCTTAAGGCACACTTTAGGGCTACACAGCTGAGGATAGTATGCAGTTCGGATAGACAAAGGCCTGGTCTGCTTGCTGCCAGTGCAATCCTGTAGACTGTCGCAGTGCATCGGCGGACACTCAAATTGAGTGAGGGGGAGGGGGCGAGAGCTGCGGCTCTTCAACTGATTCGCTGATCGGCCGAAGCTAACGCCGGTTGGTCTGGCCGCGTACACACGCCACCCACTCGCACATAACCAAAATGTCAAGGGATGACTTAACACCAGGTGGCATAATGGCCTTATTTCCTAAGTGTTTAATCGACATCTGAGCACCAGACATCGCCCGCTGGCAGAGAAAATAGGTATGCCAGAGTCTGCAATCGCACTTGAGATAGGACATCAAATCAATTTGTGGGGGGTGTGAAAAATGCTTGAAGGACGATAGAGAACATAGCCAAACCTGAGACGAGAAGGGCGGGAGACTCAAGCGTGGATCAGACCTAAGCCAATCGTTCTCCGTTGTAATTTCAGGTAATTAAGAAGGTCGCTAAGTGATTCAAGGTGTTTTGCTCAACCGGGGACCGATTAACAAGAGCAGACTGCACTGCTGAAAATTATGCCAATTGTAAATAGAGGGGGTACTACTGAGTTCGACGTAGGGTGCAACTAGAACAATGCCCAACGTTGTCAACGGTTAATGAAACACAAAGTTTTGTGTGGAAAAATAAAGTCACTACGAGTTTAGAGCTGCGGATAAATTGCTTTAAAATGCGCCCGGTAGGGGTTGCAAGATCTACTTTGCTGAAATAAAGTCAGCGGTTGATGCCATGGATGAGTGATCCCAGCAGCACATTTAAACTGAATATGATTACGTGGGAGTTCGGTGACGTGCGGCGATTGAAACCCCTCGTCGCACGCTCTCAGCCACCTATGCAGAAAGCATTTATGACGCACATCCACCAGTTATTTATGAATTCAAATTTTTGCATCAACTCGGCCTCTGTTTAGTCATCGGATTTACCTGGCTTAAACAGTAGAACCCGTACAGTGCGCAATGACCACTCAACGAGGAAGTAAAAATTTTAGAACTGAGTGTACTCAATAAAAGTGGTCGGAGGTCATGTGCGTGTTGGAAGCTAGGGCGATGACAGTGGATAAGGATATAAAAACTGGATCATGATTAATATTGACAATGTCTGGGCTATCGATCCAAGCGAGGGTCTTGTAGAAGGTGAGTGAAGAAGTAAGCTACTCCTATTTAGCTGACTAACCTATTATTTTATTAACACTTAACTTTGAATAGTTCCTGCGGTTATTACGCTGACTAGTCTAAACCTGACACAATTTTGGATTCCATAAAACGACACTTACGATGCCTCTGCTAAAAGCTACAAAATTTGAGCTATTGTCTTTTTTCTTAGGCTTTGTAGCAGAGCCCCCGAAAACACCAATGTTCCTTGTTCACCAACACAACAATTAACCCTAGCTCGTACAAAATTTCGGAAAAAGAAGAACGTCTAGCGCGGCAAGCCGGATAAAGTGTGCGCTTGTGAGGAAAGTGAAGGAGTACTCACCTTATTTGCCTGTTCGGCGGTTGCTATCGCTTTCACGTCAACTTCTGTCGACTGCTTTTTAGGGCCCGTAGAAAACTTTGCTGTATACTGGCTGATAGAAGCGGGCAAATTCTTGCCGACAGAGGCTTAACAGAGAGATAACAAACGGTTAGGTCCGTCAGGTGCGACTGGATAAATGGAGCGAGCATATGTGCTCACGACAGCAACAGAAGAGGCTAAATGGGGCTCTACTTCAAGCCTTATTTCCGGACAATAAAAGCCGGGTTAACATGTTAAAAGCATCTACCAAGGGGTTTCGATCAGGATTAGTTTGAGAAGCTGGACTCACCCGCTTCGATTTGTTTTTGCCGAAGCGCCTCCTTGCGTTTCCGGTCTTCAGCTTTCCAGGCAGCCTGAAGAGTGGGTAAGTGGACACCAAGAAAGCGAAATCGCGAGGTCAATGATTTTCCAAGTGAAGT
The DNA here is from genome assembly GCA_017591395.1 of Schistocephalus solidus. Lineage (NCBI taxonomy): Eukaryota > Metazoa > Platyhelminthes > Cestoda > Diphyllobothriidea > Diphyllobothriidae > Schistocephalus > Schistocephalus solidus. The sequence continues at coordinate 150,560 of WEDG01000061.1, read as the reverse complement.
CAAAGCAGCATCCGCCTGGTCGCGAGCCGCATGCCAGAAAGCCTGGTGCTTTGGTGCCACAGCAAAATGGCGGATGGCCTTCAGAGAAGAAACAGTTTTCACAAGTTACGAGAATACTCAGTCGGGTAAGTTATGTTAGGCTGATATGGTGTCAGCGTTAAGTACGTCTGCGAAACTTTATTTGTAACAGGAATGGGGTGGGGGGAGCAAACAGTGTGAAGGTTAGATTGGTGGTTCATCCCAGTTGGTGGCTTGTAGCGACCAAACGGCCCCACATGGTTCAGACTGATGGAAAAGGAAGAGGAAGGTTGAGGATCGTGGAAATTTGCATCGGCTAATGAGGGTCAAACTAGCGGCAGATTAACAAGATATAATTAACTCAGTACTGCTACAAGCCCACTCAATCCAGTCAACCGTAAAAAGCAGCTGTTTTGGTGCTTGACGGGAAACGAAACATTTGAACAGCACCATATAAGTGCATAATTCATAGACATAAATTTTGGATAAGAAAGTGCACTCGAAGAGCCATAGCACTGAAATTTATTCCTTAAAACATTACAATCTGTAAGGATAGAAGTTGTGCGAGTCCTTAAACTTAAACATGCGTTCGTTTTGATTGACATCATCAGGTTTTATGATATTTACTGGGCCCCCACTCTATGTAACATTTAACTCTAACCGAGCTTTTCACACTAGTAACATAGTGTTTTAGCATCGATTTAAGCATGCTTGCATCTTTAAAGCCGGTTGAAAGGGGCAGCCATGTAGAATTTGATCAGAAGCTTCGATATACTATTTAAGAGGTAAATATTGCGCGTTACCTCCTAACCGAACGGATTAGGAATTCATGTGAAACAACGAGTTCTTGTGCACTCGATGAAAGAGCGAGAAAAACGGTATTATTATATTCGATTGGAACGTGGACGTGGCTCTGAGGTAGCCTACAGGGTTATTCCCAATCATTTTTTTCATTCAAGGGGCCAAATCCGCTATCATTCGGTTTTCATTTTTTAGCTACCTTAAGCAAACCCGTGCGCATCTTTACGTCTGGCATGAAAATCCATTAAAGCATATCAACAAGGGAGCCATCAATGCGACTGAGGACGTCGAATATTTTTATATCAAGTAGAAACAAACAATACCTTAATTTTGTTCTTGAGGTTGGCCAGTTGAGAACGCATAAACAGCTCAAATTCCGAACGCCCATAGAAGGGGCGCAGGCGATGTTGAGGGAGCCACATTGATGCTTCAATTGGCAAAGATGCGGAGCACAGAAGCAGAACTCGAAAATACCTAATATTGCTCTCTTCCACAACTGTTGGTCCGTTTATCACGCCACCGGAAACTGCTAAATATGCCAGAAGGAACAAACGATAAAAAGTCCAACAGATCACACTGGTGAGCGCCGCTTTCCCGGCGATGAAGAGAAATGCAAACTATGGCACCAAGGTTCTGGAAACCGAGGATCGGGCCCTGTGTAAATGATCTGGATAAAGTTTACAAACATCAAACAAGTCGAAGAGGCTCCGTCGTCAAAGGCATCTGTGAGTTGGACTCAGGAATTCAGCAGTCGCATCTAACAAGAAGGCTGCTTCTGATAACCAGATGGTTATCTCTTTGCAAAAATAGGGTTTGGCAAAAACGCGCAGAGATATAACAAAACCCAACGTAGGCATTGGGTTGAACTATCTTCCTTGAGGTAAAAGTCACATCAACTGTATTACAATCAAAGGTCTATAAAAGTATGCGGCAGAAGCGCGTTGATATACAGTCTCAGCAAATGTTACAACGTAGCCAAAGTTCGCGTGATCCTAACAGGTGACATGTGCACAGTGCAGAAATATCATTTAGAAAGGCTAGTCAACGATGCGCTGGCTATACCAGGGTTTACTTTATAAAAAACAAATGCAAATAATGACGACGGACAAAGTTCTCTTAATTAATTGAAAAAAAGGCTACAATCCACAGCCCTACACGAACTGAATTCGTTAATTATGTACTAGTTGCAGAGACATTTTTAAACAAACAGCCGGCTAGTAAAAGCCATTAGTTGCATAAATTTTTCCGTCCAAAAAAGCGGAGATAGTACAGCGTATCTAACCTGATTTCTTCTTGACGGGCCTAGCGACAACGACTGCAGGCCACCAGGGCAAGTTAAATCTGTTAGGAAGAAGAGTCCACACCAAGGCCCCAGGCAGAAGAGAAGAAAGATCTGCAGGACGGTCGCCCTGAATAACCTTTATAGTCTTACGTAGCCTGTCTTGTCTGTACTTGGACGCTATTGCTTGGGCTACTTTTCGATCCAGCGCTGGTCGTTTTGCGGAGGTTTGTGCTTTGCCAGCGTCGTCCACGTCTGAGTCACTGAATGAGTCCACGTCGATCGCCTTGCTGTTTCGAAAATCTTGGTCATTACTAGAAGATCTAGCCGCAGACTCCTGTCTAGACACTTCAGGTTCCGTATCCGAATTGGATGATGAAGAGAATGTGTCAGAAAAAGGGTTCTCCTCGTCACTCGCTTCAACAGTCCAAGTTTCTCCATTCCAACTGACTCTTTGAGGCCCGGTCCACGCTTCACCAGATAATTCTACATTTGAAGGTGCCTCAGGTTTGATTGCTGTAAGTGCTGCTGCAGTTGAGGAATCAACAAAAGAAGTGGGCGCCGTCGGCAGTACAAGAAATAGGTCAGACTGTGGCAGTGTTGAATTAAAAGCCTCGGTGGGTTTTAGAGGCGATACGGTTTCTCGTTTGATGGGGGAGCCGCCAACGTTGGTTTCTTCTATTACTACTGGAGAACTGAAAGTTGGCCCACGAACAGATGAAGTTGGAGAGGGATATTTATGGTCATCGTCAGAGGTCTCGGGTTTGTCTGGGGATTTGTCTTCTGACATGCGATCAATGTAAATCTGAAGACTTGAAATATACGAGAAGGGTGGTCAAATGGATTCATCCTTAAAATGCTTGGGTGGAAATATGCGAAACAGTAGACAGATGTTGCATAATTTTGGGCAACGGAAAACATTGTTTTTTTTAAAAAAAACGTCAACCGAAAAAAATGAGTATCAATGCGCCAGGCGTCCATCCCAAACAGTTGCCGTGAACAGAATATCTATCAACGAGAATATTGAACTATTTCATGAGGTACCACCAAATGAAATCTGACTTCGAAAGCAACACAAACACGGAAGGCCGCTCCGAGACTTCAAAAACAAAGACATGTACAAATATCGACAATGATTTGCGTCGAGTTCACACGGGTACATACTTTTCCTTATCTGGGGGAGGGCACTCACTTATGTTAGGCAAGCGCAGGCGGATCATTATCACCACCTGGACTACGCCACTGTTCCCAATGATGGAACCCTTTCCTAGGTTAAAGTCAAACGTATAAGAGTTAATTCTGCGTCAAACTATAACAGATCACAACACGAGAAGGAAAACCATAGTGAGACGACTCCCAACGGCCAAAACGGACCGCTAAAGTTAACCCATTGTAAGTAGCTGCAGGCATATTATATGCGAAAAAGCGTCATTATCTTTAGAGCAGGATCAATGCGACTCCATGGCCCCAAAACCTGTCGACGTCCACTTCAAGGCTAGCCGAAAGCCAATAAGGGAACTCTAAGACCTATGCGTAAACAACTTGAGCAATGTGACAACGACCGATCAAGCACGCAAAAAATTAACAAATGCATGTCCCAAGAACTGGACAGGTCACATAGCACAGAGTATGGAAAGCAGACAAGCGAACCAAAACGCCAATTGCAAAATAAATGGGACAAACAATACCTCCAAATTTAGATGACTAGCAGAAGCTTGGAAGCAACCTGATGCCTTTCTAAAAGAACCTGCTATCGTGGAATACGAATGGAACCGTGATACCCTCTATTAGTCAATTTTCAAACAGATGGAATTACTAAAACGGTTAAGTTCCCAAACATATGCGGTGCTAAAACCCTGCTCTGTCAAAGAAGAAACCCTATTAAAGGTAAAGCGGATGTTGTCAGAAAAAAAGCTCGTTGAGGAAAACAATTTTATTAAAAAAACGCGGTTGGGTTACAATTTCGCTGGAGCAATCTCGGGAAGAACAAAAGTCCGTCCTTGTTTCTCGAATTCTGCCCTTGAAAGTAAATGAAAGACTTTTCTAAAAAACAATACCTCAGTACAGTTGAAAATTCTTCCTCAACGATGTCGTCGTCCCAGTTGTCCTCCCAAAGTGAAACTTCTTCTGTGTCTTCAGCCTTACCAGCCCACTCTAATAGTATAAATGACGAATAAGACAAACAAACCATCGACCGGAAACTCTTCAAAGTCGTCATCTTCCTCTAGAATACCTAGATCCAACTGGGCCTTGGGTTTATTGGATTCATTCTCAGAACCAGAAACGGTGGTCATTCCCGCGAATGAGCAAATCCTATGCTGCGATTATACGTAGTCCAAACACGAAACAGTGAAAGTCACGTTGGTCAAGTAATCTTACCAGAATAGCCCGAATATCCCATCAATTTTCTGATATATTCAGTTCAAATATTAAATCCAAGAGTTCGGTTACTCAAATATATGTGCTCGAACATTAGCCAAAATTATTTGATGCCAGATTATAATATCGCTATCTGTTTATATTCAGTTAAGTTGTACAATCCAAATTGCAGACAGAAAATCCGTAAATGGTTGTGTGAGGAGCAAATGAACAAGCGAAATGCAAGTAAAAGGTAAAGGTCAGAATGTGGTTCAGTTAGTAGTCAAAAGCAGGAAAAAGTCAAAAACGAACAGTTTGAAAAAACCTTCAGAATTTCAGTAAACGGGTAAATAAAATAAGGACCTTTTTATTCTCTTGTAGTGACATAGAGGCTGATACATATGAAGCGCGGAAAGTGTACGCAAGGTTCACATGACATCAGCTTATTGTAATGTTCTTCTTCAGATGGTTTTGATGACCGCTAGTATACTAGTGGTGTATCCTCGGTGTATCCCATGGAAAATTTCGGATTTTCCATAGCAGTTCCCAACTTATTTGTCCATAGGAGAAATGAAATATGTTAAGCTTGATAAGTCTTTCTGAATATGGCAGGGTCCTTAGACCATCCACCAGTTTTGTCGCCCGTCTTTGCACCTGCTTGTTAGGATCACTGTCTGTGCTGACATTCCGTATTCCAAATGCGGTCTAACGAAGGTACTGAAGATCCATGCAAACAGTTCAGGAGGAAAGACTATGAAAGCATGCCTGATCCAGTGTCTGATACTCGTAAACCGTTGGGTTGCTCGTTTAGAGGGGTAGGAGGGCATTAGGTTGGAAACCATCCAGATACCTAGCTCGTTTGTGTGTATCTTCTTATTTTGTTAGAATTCCGTTCAGGGTAGTACTGGATTTTCGGGAAACCTCTTCTCCCAGATTCCCAGGATAAGACTACACATTTGGGTATATTAAACGTTAGAAGCCACTGGCTGGACCAGGCAGCAAATTTGTCAAGGTTTTCTTGTAGTTTCTGCGCACTGTCAACAGAGCTGAGGGTTTTCCAGATTTTAATATAATCTGCAAACCTGATGGCATCACATTCAAGAGTATCAGTGCAGTCGTTTATATAAATGAGGAACAGAAGAGCACCTAAGACTGAATTCTGCGGAACACCACTTTCTACAGTTACCCAATCGGATTCAGCGGTACCAACAAGTACTTTTTGTAGACTACTTAACAGGAAACTTTGGATCCATTTAAAGATGTTACCCTGGATACCACTTTGCCAAATTTTATGTAATAGTCGCCGATGAGGTACGCTATCGAACGCCTTCTTGAAGTCAAAGAAAATGACATCAACTGGATGGCCTTGGTCTATGGCTTTTGTCCATTGTTCCTGTGAGTAAAGACCACTCATAAGACATGAATGAACAGAGCGAAAGCCATCCTGGGCAGCACATAATATGTGTTTTGACCCCAGTTACTTCATTATATGTCACTTTATAAGTTTTTTCGATGACCTTGCAAAAAAATGCAGGTTTAACTAATGGGACAGTAATTTTCCGGCTCCGGTTTCGACCCCCCTTTGTGGATCGAGGAAATAAGGAAAGTTTTCCATTCCTTTGGTAGTTAACCCTCTTCCATGGACTTTGGAATATCATCAAAACCGGTTCACACAGTGCATGGGCCAATTCTTGAAGGGCATGTGGATTAATTCTATATGGACCCGGTGTCTTGGCAGGCCTCAGGTGGAATAATTCTATCCTTACCAATGTAGGCGTGAAGTAAAGTTTATTTTCTAATGCGAACTTTTCCAAATGTTGAAGATTCCCTGAGTAGGTGAGCGGAGGAGGATTTTTTTCATGAGTGGATACCAACGAAGAGAAGCTAGAGAGGATTGAGGCTTTCATTTGGTACTATGTTTCAAGTACTCCGTTTTTGGACCGCAACACTGGAATCGGGTCACGATGTTTCTGGTTATTAAAAATGCAACCGTATAGGATATTGAGATGCTCCAAAGAATTCTGTAGTATGGTTAGCTCATAGTGCCTTCGGAGTCGATTTGCCTCACCCTTACAGACACCCCGTTGTCGTTTGTATTCCTTCAAGTGTTCAACACTCCCCGTTAATCGAAACTGCTTCCACATCTTATTTCTTCTTTTAAAGGTGATCTGAAGTTCGCGGTTTACTCACAACGGACAATTGTTTGTTTTCTTTCGTTTAAGGGGATCATAAACAAAATAATTCGTTGAACCAACGAACTGAACGTGTTGCAGCATTCTTCCACAGTTCCTCGTAATGTGCTTGTCCCCGGTATTGCTGAGATTTGCGTGCGCATGCTGGAAAAGTGTGTTTTCCAAACGTTCGTTTCCGGTTGCTTAAGTGTGTCAGGCTGTAAGAACATGGAATGCTCAAAGAGCAGTACAACGTGGTCGATGGCACCCATTGGCAGTACACCTTGTAAATCCAACACATTATCCTCACCTCGGTCTAGACAATTGGAACGTAGCCTTCCCTAACTCGTATCCCGAACGGTACATTCTCAAAAAATAATTTTTCGCCTGCCACCTCAAGAAAGCGATGACTGAAGGCATCAGATCCACCCAAAACATTCCAAGCTTCTCAGTGGATATAAGAAGCGTTAAAGTCTCTAACGAAAATGACATCTTTGTTCAAGCAATTCTTGGTCAGCTCCGTTAGGAGAATGACATTGCGTTCGAAATTCTGGTTTGGGGGATGGTATGCAACTGTGAATGCCAGTGGCCGGGCGTTCTTAGTTGTAAGAGTTAAAGATAAAACTTCAACTTTGCTGTGATGACATAAACCTCAGAAATTGCAGTTATTTTAGGGCTAACGTAAACAGCGATTCATCCTCCGCGGTTTCTCCTGTGTCTTCTAAAGAGTTGATAACCACGGAAGGATACTTCGTCTTTTCGAATATCCTCTGAGAGCCACGTTTCTGTCAGGGCATTTATATCTGGTGTTTGTTCATCAACAAACGCCCGGACGTTACTCATTTTACTGAAATGGCTCTCGAAAGTTGAGTAAGTCATTTTAAGTCACTTTATTGAGGGAATTAGGCTTTCGCCCTTGAGCTCCCTATTCACATGCAAAAATGATAAAACAATTTACATTTACAGCAATAACTCTGACAGATGAAAACGTATGGTCATCGATATGTGTGGGCAAGGCATAAGCTGCCACTACTGACACAAGCTTCATTAAGTGTACAATAGTTTCTCAGAAAATGAGTATACAGTTTGCCTTTAAAAGTTTCAACAGTTTCTGAAAGGACCACCTCATCAGGGAGTCCATTCCATGCACCAACGACCCTCTGCGAAAAGGCGTTCCGACGGACGTCCGTGTGGACCAATTTCCTCCGCAGTTTAAAGGGATGACCCCGCAGATGTTCCGTCCCAGCCAATTCAAAGAAGTCAGCAAATTCTAGGGCGTATTCGTGGCCTCTGATAATCCGGTAGGGTTGGATGAGGTCACCACGCAGTTGCCTGTAATTGAGAGGAAACAAATCAAGTTCAACTTGTCTGGTTTCGTTAGGCAGTTGACTAAGATTATTGACCATGTTCGTAGCCCGCGCCTGTACTTGTTCTAGCTGTAGATAATCCTTCTTAAACCACGGACGCCAGGCCTGGACTGCATATTCCAAGTGACATCGAACAAATGCTCCTTAGGTTTTTCAGAATATTTCCTTATCAATCTGCGCAAATCCACGTCTGAGCGCAAATAAAACTTGTGTTGCGCGTTTAGCTGCCTTTACACACTGTGAAGATGGTTTGAGTGAGGTGTTTATTAGAACACCGAAGTCCGTCTGTTCTACAACAATCGAAAGGGGCTGCCCATTGAGAATGTATTGGTAGGAATAATCCTCCTTACTGGTCTCTCTGATACGGAGTCTTAGGACCACACACTTCCCAATGTTAAAATTTAAGAGCCAACGAGCAGACCAGCTGCTAAGATGGCTGAGACTCTCTTGAAGTGCGTGCCTATCGGCATCAGATCTGATAACCCTCCACAGTTTAACATCGTCTGCAAACATGACTGCACTGCAACCCAGGTCTTCAACGCAGTCGTTGATATAGACTAAGAAGAGTAATGGCCCTAAGACGGAGTCTTGGGGGACACAACTTAGAACCGAAGTAGGTGTTGACTTCGAGGAATCGATGCACACAGTTTGAAATCTTGCTGTAAGGAAATCTGCAATCCATGTCAGCAGCATTCCTCTTATTCCAATTTCAGATAATTTATAGATGAGAGGTTTGTGTGGGACACTGTCAAACGCCTTCGAGAAATCAGGATAGATTACGTCAACTCTACCACATTCATCCAATGCTCGAGTCCACTGCTTTGTCGAGAGCAATAAACTGGAAAGATAAGAGCGATTCTGTCTGAAACCACGCTGAAGCTCTGAGAGCAATCGGTTTTCCTCAAGGAACTTCATGGTCACCTTCTTAATTATCGATTCCATTATTTTACAGCAAATGGAGTTCAGGCTGACAGGCTGATAATTGTTGACATTAAATCAAGCCCCACTATTTTATATGGGGTATATATTTGCTGCCTTCCATTCAGATGGCAGTTTCCCAGATTTAAAGGACGAAGTGAATATACTCGCTAGTGGTTTGGAGAGTTCGCCGGCCAGTGCTTTCAAGAACTTTGCCGATAAATCGTCCGGACCAGATGACTTGGCTTCTTTGAGATTTAGCAGTTCTCGTTCAACGAGAGGTTCCGGGAAGAGTATATATTCAAGATCTGGACCGGCGTCTATAACACCACTGTTGTCCTGGTCAAGCTGAAGTTCCGGTTCTTTAGTGAATACCGAGGCAAAGAATCGACCCAAGAGCTCGGCTTTCTCGCAACTGTCAACGATTTCAACACCATTGTCATCCATAAGTACTGCGACTGGGTCCTTGTTTTTTAATCGACTATTGATATAATGGAATAGAATTTTAGGTTTATTTTCAGCCTGTTGAATAATTCTTGATTCATAGCACTTCCTTGCCTGACGAATCATTTTTTTGACAGCATTTCTGCGGTGAAGAAACTCCTTGAGATGCTCTGCTGACCCTGTTTCTCTAAAAAACCTTCCATTTTAGTCTTCTTCTTTAACTGCCTCTTAAGTTCTCTTGTTAACCAGGCAGAGCAACTAGTCTTTTTTGCACCTTCACTGGAAAAAAGCGTTCAGTGAGATCCAGTGAAACCTTCTTAAACGATTGCCAGTCATCCTCTGGTTTCCCTTTGAGCAAACAGTCGCATTGCACGGACATCAGCTATTTCTATCCTTTACTTTGTAATCAGAGAAGTGGACTCGGGAGCCCCTTTAATAACTAGATTGCGTTTTCGGTCGAAATGACTGTTTGGTGACTTGGAGTTCTGATTTGTTGATAGAGCATCAGTATCCGGAGGAATTCTACTTTGGTCGACGATGCTGTTTGCGTCAGTACGAGCAAAGATTCCTAAAGTTAATGGCGAACCCCTTTTGGGAACTTTGCCAAGTTGGTCTGCACGTGCTCCTGTATCAACAGCAGAGCATTCAACCTGAGCATCCATCGGTAAGAACGAGCTATATTCGGAGTTAAAATTCATTTCGTGGTAAAATCTTATCGGCCTTTTCGGCTTCGAATCCTTTGTCTTTGGTCCTTCAAATTCGACAAGCTTTTAAACGTCACCCTTTTTTGTATCATCCAGCAACGATGTCACATATTTTTATGTATCCAAAGCATTACGGAATCTGTCTGAGCTGGATGATATTAGTAAGGTGCATGAGCTGGTTTGATCTCCTTTTTGATGAAAGGAAATGTCTACAGATTTACTGAGCTCTGAAGACGCAATATCTTTTAGTTCTATATTAGGTATTCTCGAGGAGGCTATGTTTGCATAGGTAATTTCTTTTGTTGGAATACTGGTTGCTTAGGGTGTTTTTCTTCTGGGTGAACAATGAACATTCTCTTTTAGATCGGCCATTTATCTCATTCTCCAACAATAGGAATTTCTATAGGACACTTAAACACCACATGTACATTCATAAGTGTTATCAAGCTTTTTGCCCTCTTGGCAGGAGTAGAAGTAGTAACTGAATATCTTTCTGTGCCATCTTTTTTCTGTTTTTATACAATTTCTTTTGTCAATTTTTCGTGTGAATGTGGCTGAGGTGTTAGGTGCATCGCCATATGCTTTTTCGGCGAAGGCTCGACCCCCGACCGCGGCACCAATTTCTTTTCTCCGCACAGATGAATCCTGAGCGTCTATGTTTTCCATACCACTTTCAATTCTTTACGAATGCACTTGATTTATAAATCTTCTTAAATAAACGGGCTAGAATGCAATAATATTCAGCAGTCAGACTTCAAGAACCATGCAACGATTCAGCCTTTGTTGAGACTTCTCCTTCCCCGATTGAGAGCAGATTACAGCAGCACACCGCTGACGTGAATTCTGGAGGCAGGTGAACGTTGAAGCTTGTATTTCTCGTAATGATAACGTCCGGGACGTATAATAATCCTCAGTGAAGGAATATTTGGATATCCACAGAATCGTCAAGTCCAAGCAAATATCTCCCAAATTTAGAGACTGGTCAATCCACTCAAGAGTTATTCCAAATCAACGTGTCTTCTGCACTAAGGTAGAGATTAAAACTTCGTAAACTCAAAGGAGCTGAAATTCGAAAGCAATTTCAAACGACGCGCGGAGTTCAACGTGGAGTATATAACCTTTATTTTCCGTCTTCTCGGCTCTGATGATATAAGGTGTCTGTCACAAGAAGGACCTTTACATCACTATGATTTTCTTTTCCCGTATTTGGAGCCATTTTCCCCCCTTTTCGGTCCTCCTCTTCATTTCGGTCCTCAAATCCCTCATTTTGTGTCTTTCCGACGGTTCATAATCCGGCTGAAAAACACATTTTTATTTTATTTATTTATTGCCAGTTTACAGGCAAGTTCAAAAAAATATATACATTAGAGGGTCAAGCTGACAGTGAAAAAAAATTCCTGATTGCTGTTTCAGGTGTTTTCAGGAGAAAAAACTGCAGCTTATTGAGTAATTAAAGTTCAGGACAGGGACGCGTTAACACAGGTGCCCAGTGAAGAACCTCTCCATTCAGTGTTATGGATCCGGTATTCTGCACCAGCAGGTATGTCGGCGAGCGGCTGTTCGCTGTCGACTGAGAAATAAGCCGATTGAGGTCTGCAGGGCCAGCAATATTGCCCTCAGCATGAATTCCGGCACAGGTCAAGGTCAAGGTCAAGGCGCGCAGCTCGTTTTTGAAAGCTAAGTGAAAGTTCTAATTTTTTCAGAATTTCCTTATCCAAAGCTTTAATTACTAACTGATTTTTTGATAAAAACTTTGCAATTTTAACACTCTATCAACTGCTTATACCTGTGGTGCTCGTCCACTTCTACAGGCGTAAACCTTTATAGTCAACGCTTTCAGCCGATATAGCCTCGTTATTAGTCAGGTGGATCTGTTATACTAAGAAGTCTCTCAAGCACGTATAAAGGTCCGTAGTTAAAATTTTGGAAAAAAATATTTGTCGCAGAATATAATTCGACTGCTTTTTCCTAAGTTTGACCAAATTAAAGCCTCCTAGCAAAAATGAGAACAAAAATCTCGGCTCGTCGCAAGCTCTCAGCCATTGCACCGAAGCGTTGCTTGGTTGCATCAAGTAGTCACAGCAGTGATATGCATATGCAACCAATCGTTAAAGCTAAGCAGCTTGATCTCTGCTTTACAAAACTGTAATGATTTAATGTTAAAGTTTGGATCAGTTCTCTCTATACTGGGAAACTTATTCGACGGTGACATCTCTGCTCTTCCCTCTCAGGAATGTCAGCGTCTGGATTCTCTCGTCCATTTGGTTGCCACTGAAACATCAGACCGACAGAAACGAAACTATAATTTTCTTTTAAAAAATGTTTCACGGGACAGACGACCCATTGACGTTGCCGTAAACTTCCTGTACTCGTGCGGTTTCAACTACAAAATAGCGGAAGCCAAACGCCTCTCCTCACGTAGCAAAAATCCACCTATATTAGTCACCCTTTTTTCACCAATCGAGGTGGATTCCATTTTTGCACAACGAGGTCGCATTTCTCGTTATCTAGAAGATGCAAAATGTTTCCTTTGTCGGGATCTTACACCGATGGAGCGAAGGAATGTGTCTCACCTCTTGCATAGGTCTTCGGCCTCTCAATCCATTATCCATAAGTCTTGTCATGGCTATGCAAAACCATAACGAGACGATACAACAATCTCCTATAGTGCCCGGTTCAAAAACCTTAACTTCAACTCCTGCTCTCTTCAACGAATCCACTAAAGCCTTCTTCCTCGCGAATAGGAATTTCCAACGCAGTAGCTATCAGCCATGTCGTAAGCCCACCTTTAATGCCAGTAACTCCGTCTAAAGTGCCAAGACCGACTGCTTCTCCGTTTCAACGTAGTTTTCCTTGTATTCCTACTGTTGACTTAGTCAACAATACTGGGTCAAGTCCACCTCGTTCCCATTCCACGCTATCCACTCCGGTCTCAGCTGTCCAATCTAATAAACTTATCAAAAACCTGGGCAAGTCAAAGGATGCTCCAAACTTAAGTTCCAAAAAGACAAATGTTATTAAAGTTGGGAAACCTCCTAACCCTCCAGCAGCTACCATACATACCCAAAATTTCCTTCGCAATTATCCCAACCAATCAATTTCTCAGGCTGCCCCATTATTTAACCCTACCCCTTACGGTACCAGTTTTCCAAAACAATTTGTTCCGTTTTCAAATCTTATTCTCCCCCCATATTATTCCAATATTCCTCAAAAATCCTATTTATAGGCCTCCTATTTTCGCTAACGCAGAAAATAGCCTTCCTCTCAATGGATACCACCCAAATATGTTTCTCTACAATAATCCTAATTTAGTTAGCAGTAACAGCTTAACTAATTGTAGACAGCAGCCATTTTACTTTCCGCCAGCACCTACCTCTCTACAGTTTACTTCCCCACCACCAAGTCTTCCTTTTTTATAAGTAACGATAACCCTAGTTTGGATACTCGAACTACGCTAGATGTCATATTACTTAATGCTAGATCTGTTTTAAATAAGATGGCGCAACTGAGAGCCATTGCTTTCGAGCTAATGCCCGATGTTTTATGCGTAACTGAATCTTGGACCCATCCCTTAATTTCCGACTCTTTGCTTGTCATAGACCAGTACGATCTCTACCGTCAAGACCGCATTAGTAAGCGTGGTGGTGGTTGTCTTCTATATTAAAGCTTCATTTAAGAACTTCCCGTTTGATCTAGATGTTACGTCATTCTCTGGTAATTACTGCTTCGCATCCATTATCCTGTCGTCCAGGCAAAAGGCGATTCTCGGATGTATTTACAACCCGCCTAATTCATCATCCAATGATGATGCAAAAACTTTGTGAAATTTTTAAATTGATTTCGAAGTCCAATTTTAACATTAAAATAATCGCTGGGGACTTTAATTTTCCTGAAATTGACTGGATTTCAAACGTTTGTCCACCCAGATTTCAGCCTTTCCTCGATACGATTAATTTTTCTAATTGGTCCCAGCTTGTCCGTTCTTCAACGAGAGAAAAGCATATTTTAGACCTGATTTTCACAAACGACATTGCTCCCCTCTTCGTTGATTTTAAGCAGGGCCTCTTCCAAAGTGACCATACACTAATTCACTGTTGCCTTCCGATTGTTTCATCGAAAAAGGTTAGTGCCGTTCGTACCTATCATGCTTTTGACCTCGCAGATATGAGCTTAATTAGTAACTTTTTTGACTCATTGGACTGGCAGAATCTCTCCTCCATGAACGACGCAGCAAGTCTTTGTGACTTCGTGTCAGTCGTTTCAAATAACATCCTGAAGCTTGTGCCAACCAAAATAGTCAAGCCCTACGTCTCAGAATCAACTGTTCCTCACTTTCTTTTGCCACGACTAAAGAAATTGAAGAAGCAGTTGAAAGATCAATATACTAGTTCGTTATCTGTACATCTAAGGATCGCTGAGATTTTTGAATTAGCCTCTAAGATTCGTCTTGCACATGACAGACAGAGGGAATCTTGCGCACTCAGTGAGCCAAACTCTGCAAAATCTGTTGCTCAACTGTTCCGCCGTCGATCCTCTTCTAAACGAGGTTATGAAATTCCTCCATTACTAAATGAAGACAAGAACTTCGTTCTGGAAGACTCTGACAAGGCAGAACTGTTTAGTGCGTTCTTTGCAAATCATCTTACGATGGAATCTGAACCGGTTCCGACGTTTCAGGCATCCTCATTGAATGTTATCAGCACTATTGATTTCTCCTTAGAACTAATTCGTAAGCAAATAATTCGTCTGAAAAACTCGCACTCTTCGGGAACTGACGGTATTCCAAACTCAGTTATTAAGAGAGTGCCGAGCTTTCCCCGATTGCTTAGCCATGTATTCTCAGTTTATCTTTTAAACGGATTCTTTCCTGACTCATGGAAGACATCTATTATTCTTCCTGTCTTCAAGTCGGGATCTCGTTCGGACGTAAATAATTATCGAGGCGTTCACAAAACCCCGGCTCTCGCAAAACTTCTTGAAAAAATTATTTTTAATCAAATTCTCGACTTTTGCCAAGAAAATAAGCTTTTAAGCGACTCACAATATGGTTTTCTACCTGGGAGATCATGCGAAGTGTGTCACTTAGCTTTTCTTAACCTCGTCACTTCCCTTCGTAACGAGCAACAGTCAGTGGTTGTGATCTACTTTGACCTGAGCAAAGCCTTTGACAAGGTACCGCACAGACGTCTTCTAGTGAAACTGGAAGCCCTCGGCATCCGGCC
Organism: Schistocephalus solidus; assembly: GCA_017591395.1. Classification (NCBI taxonomy): domain Eukaryota; kingdom Metazoa; phylum Platyhelminthes; class Cestoda; order Diphyllobothriidea; family Diphyllobothriidae; genus Schistocephalus; species Schistocephalus solidus. Next base: position 135,278 of record WEDG01000061.1, on the reverse strand, counting down.
TCCTCTCCTTGACTTCATTGGTTCCTACTTGTCTAACCGCAGCCAGAAGGTCTTAGTAGGTAATAGCTATTCGACGCCTCAACCGATCACGAGTGGCGTTTTTCAAGGCACCGTTCTAGGTCCCCTTCTCTTCATTCTGTACATTAACGAAATTTCAACTTTACTCACAAATTCACAAAATTTCGTTTACGCTGACGATCTCAAGTGCATTTATTCATTTTCTAAAGACACTGCTAATAGTTGCGTTGACAAAATCAACACTGATCTACTTATGCTCTCACGTTGGAGCTGTACTTGGCAGATGGAATTTTCTCCATCCAAGAGCAGTTTCATGTGTTTTGGCCCCGCCAAGCTTCCTGGACCCCTAGTATTTCAAAATAGTACACTTTTTAGAACGATCAACCATAAAAAGACTTAGGTCTAAGTTACACGAATAAGCTAGCATTATCGCCTCATGCAGATCGAATTTCTGCAAAGGCTGCACAGATATGTGGTTTTATATCACATAATTTCTTCCTTCCGGAAATAAAGTTAAACCTATACCGCATGTTTGTTCTTCCTATCCTCGAATACTGCTGTCCCCTATTTGGGCTGATGAACGCCTCTGACCGCAGTAAGATTGAAAAAGTTCAGAGGGTTTTTACTCGAAAACTATTTTCTCTTCCTGGATCCAGTTTCTCTTATACGGATAGATGCCAGTTAGCAAACATTAAATTTCTGTGGGTTAGAAGACTCGAAGCTGGTCTCTGCTTTCCTGTTTCGCGTTAATTCTAGCCCAAATATCCCACGAATTAACGCTCTCACTCCGGTAAATCGACCCTATGCCACTCGTAATTCCTCCATGATCATTTCACCACCCCTTAGCTCCACAACCAACCGGTCTCAGTTTTTGCCTCCAAATATGCTTTCATATGGAATAATCTACCACTGCAAATTAGGTTGTCGTCTACATTAGCTATTTTCAAAACCAAATTACGCAAACATTTAACTTCGAAAGATATAAAGTCCTTATTGTCTGTTTCTTCCCAAACTCGCAACTTTTTGGATTTTGAAAAGGGTCCTCCTGGTATTTGAGGCAGACTCCCTTGATATTATATTGGTCTCTAATTATATTTTCCATCATCCTCTGCAGAGTCAATCTTTGCATTCACTTTTTCTTCCCCTCCTTTTAAACTAGCATTGCCAACTCTTGACAACCTTGATACTTTCCTTCGAATTTGCAACCCTGACGATAGTCTCCAGGATCTGTTGATGATCGAGTGGGTTCTGATGGTTTCGCCTCTTTGGTGATGGACTATACAGTCAGCAAGGTCGCATCTCGATGATGATCTCGTGACCTCTACTGTCCCCTCTTCGTTTCGACCATGTTGTCTACGATGAGTTCGTCCTCTCACCTCCACTGGTGTTTATAAACAGTAGCTCTGACTGCTATATTACCTCTCACCCGACAAGGAGCGTCCCGAACCCTCATACGCAGTCAGCAACATCACAATACTATCCCATTGCATTTAGCTATTAATTTTTTAGTGAAGCAGTTTTTTTTCTCCTATTTTTTTAAATTGGCGGCTCGCCGAACTCCGCCTCCGATTTAACCCTAGGAGTTTTTTTACTGCTTCTTTCGAGTTCACCGTATATGCCAACGATTGTTGACTTTTGTTTTAAAATGGCAAATCTTTTTGAATCGGATATGTTTACCATACTACTCATTTCTGCTGTTCATATGGATGCTCACATAGTGCAGCAATTATCCACTTTGTATTTATTTAAACCATGGTACTAAGTTTGTAATGATGGGGCCCTCTGGGCCTTAAATATACAATTTATTTATTTATTTATTTAGTGACAGTTTGCGTAAACAAGGGATAGCTTTGCTGAATTTTGATACTCTAGGTAACTTATTCCAGATTTTTAGAATTTATATTTGGTTAGCACCGGAAAGTACTGTCTAAGCAAACATTTGTAACGAAATAAAGGACAATGTGCAGATAAATGTACAAATTCATAACTTCCCGCGTCAACCGATAGCAATGTTTTAAGGTGTCCTGAATGTAGAAAAACTAGTGACAGTTCGCGTAAACAAGGGATAGCTTTGCTGAATTTTGATACTTCTAGGTAGCTTATTCCAGATTGCTATAGCGTTTACCGAAAAAAACTGTCGGTATCTAACTGTGCGTGCCAAAGGAAGAAATAAAAATACATCTCGATGACTGGTGCGCCGAGAGTGGTCGAGGTGCCTCAGAGATGTAAGGGGTTAAATGTACGACTGTTTAGTAGTTTAAACAGTAAAAATAGTCCCTTCTGTAATCTGCGAAGCCACAGCGGGTCAAGGCTTGTAAGCTCACAGCGTTGTTGGTAGGACAGGTTTCGGTGATCTGAATAGAAAACTCTTTTGTAAAGAAGTGCTGGACTGATTCTATCTTCTTTCGTTCACTAGCGTGCAGAAGACTAAATAGAAACGAGCAGTATTCCAGACTAGGCCTGACATACATTTTATAGAGGCTGATTCTAATTTTGACGGTTTTAAAATTTCTGAGAATAAACCCAGTAGTTTGGCGTGCTTTCGAGACAATCAGGGCGCAGTGCTCTGACAGATTAAGACTACTAGAGTATGATATGCCCAGATCCTTTATAACTCCGGGCACGTTTAGATCGTGACCGTCTATGCTTAGGTGGGGCTGATGGTTGTCGCCAATAACCATAACGGAGCACTTTTGCCAAGAAAGTGAGAGGCGCCATGTGCGACACCACTGAGCGAAGGCCTGAAGATCCGTTTTTAAGAGCTCAAGCACGATGTTGCGATCAACCGGTTTATATCGATAGGCAACTTTTAAATCGTCAGCGTACATAAAGGGCCTACCATACTGAAAACAATCAGGAACATCGTTGACAAAGAGGCAAAAATAGAAGCGGGCCGAGCACGCTGCCCTGAATAACTCCGCTCCTCACATGCGTGGGGTTGGAGATAACATCAGAAATTTTAACCCGTTGTGCGCGAGCATTCAAATAGGAAAATATTAAGTTCAGAAGCTTGTTACCTATGCCGAAGGAGGCAAGTTTCAGCAGTAGGAGATCATGGTCAACACGATCAAAAAGCCTTAGTGAAATCGAAGTAAACGGTGTAAATTGCAAAACCGCTGTCTCTAGATTGTAGCACATGATCAAAGAAAGAGAGCTGGCAAGTGTCACAAGACCTTTTTTCGAGAAAACCATGCTGAGCCGCATTAAGTAGGTTATTCTCTCTTAGGTGACGCATCATCTTGTCTTTGATCAAGGTCTCGAAGATCTTCGAGACTGCTGGTAGTGTATTTATTGGCCTAAAGTCGTCAAATGACGTAGGTCGGCCGTGTTTGGGAATAGGCAGTATGTGCGATTCCTTCCATAAAAATGGGGAAAGTTTCACTTTCAAGAGCAAGATTAAATATCTTATACAGAAAGGACGGAAATATATCGTTTGCATCCGCCTTTAGAACGCTGACCGGGACGCCATCTGGTCCTGGACTGTAAGATTGACGAAAACGCCGAATGGCTACGGTCACGTCCCAGAGGTTAAAGTTATGGTTTCGAGGACGTTACCGGTCCAAACCCGGATGTTAGGAAAGGGGGCGACAGTATGTTCACTAAACGTTCTAGACAAGAAAGCATTGAAGCTATCAGCAGTCAACTTAGCGTCAGCTATTGGGTTTCCTAAGGCGTCTCGAAGTACGGGGTGCTGCGTTTTTCTCTGCGCTTTTAATGTGCGCGAAAAGAGCTTCGCAACATTTAACGAAGGGTTTTCGGCAAAGTTAACCTCATCGGCTTGTCGTTTTTCGTCAGACAGCCTCTTAGCCTCTTCAAAGATTTGCTGGATCAAGGGCAGGACGGAGGTGTCGTTTTGTAGATGAAAACGACGGGAGAGTCTACGCAGTCTACGGCGGAATGATAAAGGGAGGTAGACTTCATCCTTGACATTAATTATTTTCTTACGGGGAACAAAACGAGAAATGAGTGGACCTAGAACTTTGTTAAAAGTATCAGTACAAACATTCACATCCGAACATACAAAGAAGTTAGTCCAGTCGTGGGAATTTAGGTGTGTTAGCAATTCCCTCATATTTGCTGATCTGAAATCACGGAAAAAGCTATATGTTTTTGGAAAACGTTTCAGCAGCCTCTAGTTCTAGTGTAGAAAGAACTATAGTATGATCAGAATTCCCAAGTGGATCTAAAGGTGACACTGACAATGGCTGACAACCTCATACAAAAATAAGATCAAGTATGTTTGATCCTCGGTTGAAAATCAACTACCTGGTCCCACATGCCTATATCTATGGCCTCAAGTAGGTCTTCGAACTTTGCAGGACCGGAAGTTGGAAACCAGTGAACTTCAGGAAGATTGAAGTCACCTGCAATCAAGCAGTACTTCAGATTTAAGTCAGCTGCGGCGTGAAATGCCAGCGAGAGACAAAGATCGTAATCCTCGCTGGCATTGGGTGGGCGATAGACACTACCAACGAGTAAAGAGTAGTTATCTTTTAGAACTACTCGGAGCCAACAACTCTCCTCTACCGCGGTAAATTGGCGATAGTCCAATGGAAAAAATGTAAGTGGTTGCCTAACATAGATACAGCTTCCTCCGCCACGGCCCTCGTGTCGATCATTCCGAATGTAAGCGTAGCCTAGAATAGAGAGTTCGGAGTCGGATACACAGGGTGTTGCCCATGTCTCTGTAACTATTACAATGTCGGGGCGGTGGATGAAAACCAGAGTCTGGAGCAAAGGCATCTTATTAAGCAGAGATCTGGCATTGAGGACGATTAGTTTAAGCGGGCACGTTTTTGGTTTCTGAAACGGGACAGTTAGGTTGTCAGGGTGACTGCCTTCGGCCAAAGAAATGCTCTTTTCACTTGAACTATCTGTCCATCCCTTATTGTGAGATTTGCCTCGCCATTGGTCTTTCGTGTTTTCAGTTCAATTATTAGCTGTCGCATTTTCATTCGCTCTTTCAGCCCATATTCCGGTTGAAAAAAACACTTCAGAATGCGGACCCTGCAGAGTTGATTTTCTCTGTAGCAGGAGCTGTGCCTGTGCTTCGTTTTCCAAGATGATTTTAAGAGGTCTTGGTCGAGGATTTGAATCGGGTGTTGACAGAGCCTTCCCTAATCTATATGCCTTGAGAATGTGAATGGACTCGCCGTCCGTTAGCAGCGTTTTTGCATACAATTGAAGGAGTTCCAGGTCATGTTTAACTCGCTCCTTTGGAATAATTGAAGCTGACTCCGGGACACCTTTAATGACTATATTCTGTTTTCAACTCAATCGAGGGCCCATTTGTAACTCAGATCTTTCAGCTGAGTGAGAACTGGTAACCAGTTCTCTTTGCCTGATAGGTCCAGATGAACAAGGTGTTGGGCAGGCTGGAGCCAAATATCTGCACGACTTGTTCTTCTTAGACCTTTTCTTCTTTGGCTTTACAAACTCGCCAACATTTATATGAGTCACGGAGAGCCTCTTGATCCGTTCTAGAAGGCCTGAGGCCAGTGCGTCATTTTTGAGAATGATTTTAAACGGCCGTGGTGATGAAAGTTCATGAGAATGATTCGCTTTCCCCAGACGGAAGGCTTTGTGCACGGTTAAGAATCAGTATAATTCAGTATATATAAGGGAGATAGGCAGAGCCTTTGAAAACCCTATTTACAGATAGACGCTAGCAAAACAAGCAAATGTTACATGGCAATAGTCGTTTTAGTATATCAATCATTGCTGTCGACTAAATATATGTTCATCAAGTAAAAATGCATCAAGTCTTCTTTTAAACATTTCAACGCTTTCAGCCTGAACAACTGAGGCTGGCAGTTTGTTCCATTCGTCAATCACCCGTTGGGAAAAGAAGTTGGCCCGCACTTCAAGTTTGGCGTGATTTCTTTTTCAGTTTGTATTGGTGACCTCGGAGACTTGTCATGTTTGCCAATTCAAAAAAAGTTGGCCATCTGAAGAGCACAATCAACTCCTCTGACCAGTTTGAAGACTAAGATCATATCCCTCTGTATTGCCTATAAGAGAGAGGAAAAATTTTAAGTCTTTCTAGGCGGCCCTCATAGGGTAGGCATTCCAATCCGCTGACTAGTTTCGTTGCCCTCCGTTGAACTTTCTCCAGCAGAGCGTAGTCATGTTTCGTCCAAGGGCGCCACGCCTGAACGCAATATTCCAACACCGGCCGGATAAATGTTCCAAACACGCGCCCAAAAAAGCTCTCCGTCAAAAATTAACGAAGGACCTTCTGATTGCACCTAAGATACACATAGCTTTCTTTGCGATATTCGCACAGTGTGACGATGGTTTGAGAGTTGGTGTTATCCACATACCCAAGTCCTTTAGAATATTTACCTCCTCTCCCTCTTGAAGGACGGCATTTGAGTATCTTAAATAAATAAATAAATAATAAATAAATTGTATATTTAAGGCCCAGAGAGCCCCGTCATTTCAAACGTAGTATCGCGGTATAAATAAATACAAAGTGGATAATTGCTGCACTATGTGAGCAGCCATATTAACAGCAGAAATGACCAATATGGTAGGCATATCCGATTCAGAACGATTTGCCATTTTTAAAACAATAGTCAACAATCTTTAACATAAACGGTGAACTAGAAAAGAAGCAGTAAAAATACTCCTACGGTTAAATCGGAGGCGGAGTTCGGCAAGCCGCCAATTTAAAAATAGGAGAAAAAAACTGCTTCACTAAAAAATTAAAAGCTAGATGCAATGGGATAGTGCTGTGATGTTTCTGACAACGTATGAGAGTTCGGAACGCTCCTTGTCGTGTGAGAGATAATATAGCAGTCAGAGCTACTGTTTGTAACCACCAGTGGAGGTGAGAGAGGACGAACTCATCGTGGACACCAGGGTCAAAAACGAAGAGGGGACAGTAGAGGTCATGAGATCATCATCGAGATGCGACCTTGCCGACTGCATAGTCCACCAATCAAAGAGGCAAAACCATCAGAACCCGCCTTGATCCTCAACTGAACCTGGAGACCATCGTCGGGGTTGCAAAAGCGGAGGAAAGTACCAAGGTTGTCAAGACTTGGCGATGCTAGTTTAAAAGGAGGGGCAAAAGCTAAGTGCAAAGATTGACTCTGCAGAGGATTATGGACATGTAATAAGAGACCAATATAAGATTGACTCTGCAGAGGATGATGGACATATATTAAGAGACCATTATAATATCAAGGGAGCTGCCTCAAATACCAGGAGAACCCTTTTTGAAATCCAAAAGTTGCGAGTTAGGGAAGGAAACAGACAATAAGGACTTTATATCTTCCGAAGTTAAATATTTGCGTAATTTTGTTTTGAAAATAGCTAATGTGGAAGACAACCTAATTTGCAGTGGAAGATTATTCCAGATGAAAGCATATTTGGAGGCAAAAAACTGAGACCGGTTATTTGTGGAGCTAAGGGGCGGTGAAATGATCATGGAGGAATTACGAGTGGCATAGGGTCGATATACCGGTGTAAGAGCGTTAATTCGTGGAAGATTTGGGCTAGAGTTAACGCGAAACAGGAAGCAGAGACCGGCTTCGAGTCTTCGGAACAGATTCAGGTTCTGTTCTACTCTTTCTGATCAGTTCAGTTCAGTTTTATTAAGGGAAATATAGGCGAAGCCTTTGAGCTCCCTATTGATGTCAGTGACACTGTAAATTAAAAAGGCTGACATATAATGGACGTTGGCCAAAGGGTTATCTCACGGACACACTGCAGGGCATCGGACAAACAATTATAAAATTAATGTTACTCAAAAATGGGAGTAGTATGTTATATGACGCGAAAATTGTGGATGGGAATATGTTTCAGGAAATGTGTTAGGTTCGGATGTCGTGGTGGTACTTATGGCTGTACTGGTCAAACTTCCGCTTAAAAGTGTCAACGGATGGGGACATGATTATGTCGGCTGGCAGAGCATTCCAGGCCTTAATCACTCAGTTGGAGAAATAGAACCTTCTTGTGTCGAGTCTTGCACCTGTCACTCGTAGTTTAATGGGATGCCCTCGCAAAGTAGTGGTAGTGGCCAGCTCAAAGAAGTCGCCAGATGCAAGGCAACAATCCTGAAGCCGCAGCATTCGAAAGGCTTGTATTAAGTCGCCGCGTAGCTGTCTATAGTCCAGAGGAAAACAGATCAAGATGAGACAATCGTGTCTCGTAAGGCAGGCAGCTTTGACCTTGAACAAGCTTGGTTGCACGTCTTTTGGACCTTCTCAAGGGTTTTGTGGTCTTTGACAGACCACGGTCTCCAGGCTTGTATGGCAAATTCCAATTGTGGTCGCACGAACATCCCGGAAGACCTTATTAAAGCACTCTTTGTCGAACTTTGCAAACGCTCGCTTAATTAGATACAAGCTTGACATGGCAGATTTTGCTACTTTTGAGCAATGGAACGATGGCTTCAGTGTGGGCGTGATCCATACTCCTAGATCTTTCTGCGCCTCTACCTCTGGTAGCGGTGTGTCGTCCAGATAATAAATTCTCTGGTGCCCTGAGCTGGTTCTGCCAAATCGCAGAATATTGCACTTGGTAGCATTGAATGAGAGGAGCCAGTTGTGCGACCATTCCTCGAGTCGATGCAAGTTCGCCTGTAGATTTTCTTCATCATCTGCGTTGTGGATGACCTTCCAAAGCTTTATATCGTCGGCAAACATGGCGGTGTCACAGTCCAAGCCACTTACGCAATCATCAATGTATATAAGGAAGAGGATAGGGCCCAGGACGGAGCCCTGAGGAACCCCACTCTCAACCGCCACCTCCGCCGATTGTTGATCGCCAAGACGGACAATCTGAGATCGCCCAATCAAGAAGTTTTCGATCCACTTCAAAAGCTTGCCTTTTACCCCAATACGGTTGAGTTTGTATAGGAGACGTTGGTGAGACACGCTATCAAAGGCCTTCTTGAAGTCTATGTACACTGCGTGCACTACATTTCCTTCATCGACCGCTCGGGTCCATCGTTCCAGACAGTAGAGCAAATTAGTTAAACAGGACCTTCCTCTGCGGAATCCATGCTGCGCTTCAGAGAGAAGATGATGCCGCTCCAGAAACTGCATCAGTTCACGTTTGATTATTCGCTCCATAATCTTGCAACATATGGAGGTGAGACTTACCGGCCTGTAGTTATTTGCGGAAGCACGGCTGCCACTTTTGTGTATTGGGGAAATCCGCGCGGTCTTCCAATTGTGTGGCAATTTGCCTGCAGCGAGGGAGGCTTGGAAGAGTAGACACAAGGGTTCTGCCAACTCTACGGCCAACTCCTTCAACAACTTTGCCGGTATTACATCAGGACCTGGCGATTTGGTTTCGTCCAGCTTCAGTAGTTCCTGCAGAACAATAGGTTCTGTTATGACCACTGAGTCAATTGTCGGGACCTCTTCCGCACTATAGTTATCAGCGGTTAGATTGGCTTCTCTCGTAAAAACTGACTGAAAGAACTCAGATAGATGCTCAGCCTTTTCTTCGTCCTTGCAAAGTTCGACGCCTTCATCCGTTTTCCTTTGCAATTGAAGTAGTTCACTGACAACCCCATTTAATGACATTTCTTTTGTGGTCAATGTGCTTGCTTCGTAAATTGATGCTCTTATTAGCTGACGGTGCTTTGACATCAGAATGAATCATTTTCTGATAGACTACGCTAAATGCGTTAGTGTTAACATTTTTGGATGACGTACTGGTTTAGGCCTGTGAAACTTCCTAGTTGCAAAGTTCTGTACACAGAGCTGCCAGGTTCGCTTCCATAAACTGGCTGTTGAATGACCTCCCTTACTGAGTTGTCCTTGTGATTGAATGGAGTGAGGACGTCCCCTTCCAGAATTAATGGCAAGCCGTTCTTGTGGTTTCGAATAGGTTTTTATGGATCATTCTGGATATTCCTCCAGTAGTGTTCGATGATTTGGAAGGTTTAGTTGCCATACTAGGTAATAAAACTTCACGCATCGTTGTTGCATTAACATCGACTACCTTGTTATTCAGTGGAAGTGGTTTGTCTGGAGTTTCCCCTGGAGACGTAACTGGCATTCTTTTCCTGGGTGATTTTGAGTTTCCAACAATTATGCCTCCTTTACGAGAGTAGTCGTTTTTTTTCGGTTGGGGAGTTTACGGAATATGAAGTGATTTTCTTTTACTGTCCCCTATAATAGCCACAATGATGTCAGTCAGTAGGCCTTGCTTCTCTTCGAGTATCTGAACTCGCTGATTAAGGTCCTTACAACCGACACAACGATGGGCTGCTTTGGAATCCGTCTCATATTTTGCAGGGTTATCAGTGTCTAATTTTAGTACTCTAGTCCTATTTCCCTTTTGTGGCTACTGGATTCCACTGTTAATAATAACCCTGTAGTCGAATGATTTCATCGGCATTTTTCACAAGAGATTGTTAATGAATTAAAAGTTGTTCTCAATTGATGTTCCGTAATTATACAATTTCTTTCAACACCCACAAGCCGGGCGCTTGTGTTGCATTTTTTATGCATTAATCGACATAACAACAGATCACCAAACCAAATCCCTGTAATGCGGGTTTTTTTTGACACGTACTTGTTGACTGTGACTGATGCCAGTAAACGGGGGCTGATTGCCTGTTGTGCTTAATCGCCATGCAGTCTTACGGGTATTTTTTCGCAAGAGACTGTCAGTGTATTACAACTCATTCTCATTTGCTGTTCCATAGCTAAAAAATTAATTTGATAGGTCGTGGGCCGTGCACTCATGTCGCAGTCAGTAGCGCGGTTGTCGATGTTACAAGAGGTCACGGGTTCAAAACACGGGGTTGTGGTATTTTAGATGCCTGGTCTTTGATTGAACGGCTCATTTCTGGTAGTTCCCTAACTATTCAATCTGCTCTAGAATAGCACTGGATATTTGCAGAAGAATTGTAAGAATGTATATAATCACGTTTCCATTTGACGGCGCCAAGCAGTGCCAAATCAATAAACCTATTATAGTGAACTCGTAAATCGATAATCCTACCTCTGTGGGAACTACGAGAAATCCTTGGAGGCTTATATAACTTCTGCGACTGCATATTCCTATGAACACTCATACATGTTTTTTATGCTCTCTTGTTATTATGCAAATATAACCCTAATTATCCGAACGCAGACAACTTTGTTTACATTGTCCAAAATTGTTTATATTACCAACCGTGGTATTTGATCTTCAATTGAACTTCACTGACCGGCGATCTTCCCCTTTTACTGGATAATCTTTGTCCGTCGGCCTTGCTTCAAAGAGCACTTCGATTCCCTTTAGCACAGTCGCTTATCTTTATTTATATGTTCGTAGGACTGTCGTATTTAAGGTTTTTTAATGACTGCACTTGCGAAAAACAATATTGAATCGTCGAACAACGAAAATTTCCATTTTCTTCAATTCCGAAATAATAGTGCCGAAAAAGAACGGAAGAAGAGACAGTTAAATCTAGATTACCAAAAATTTAAAGAAGAGGAGGAAGATAGATTTCGAAATAGATTTGCAGATAAAAAAAGACAATCTGACCATGGTCAGCATACGACACTCCTGGATGAGACGCACTCCAACCGAGAAGCGCTGGAACATGTAAACAAAGTTGCGAAAACCTCTCAACCTGGAGGTATTGAAAAGCTTATCTTTGATAAGATCAATGTACTCCAAAATTCAATCGAGGAAATTAAATCGCTGAACTACGAAGGAAGTCGTTTGCAGTCTAACGCATACAACAGACACGATAAATCGGACATTAATGCGCCTGGACAAAGTTTCTATCTAATGGAAAAATTCGGGCCAGAGGCATCCCTCATCTGATGCAGCTCAACCCAACTAATTATAACGAGCGGTTTGCGCCAGTGGTTTATCAAACGCAGTCAGTGAATTCTGTTGGTTTAGTTGATGAAGCGGAGAGGAAACTTCAAGAGCTAGAGGCACTGCTTTCTATGCTAAGAGGAGGTGAACGTTACCCAGCGGCACTAGTACTACCACCTTTTTCCGGACACACGAGCTCTTCAGGGAGATCGTCCATTAAAGTGACGGGGAAAAGGTTAGTCGTTTTAAAAGCTCGTAATGTAAAAATATTTTTAGACGACAATGACCTATTTAACAATTCGACAGTTGTAGGATCAAATGAAAAAGAACTTTGAAAAGAAGGATTGAGCAAAATAAACAAAACATGAATGCATATGCACTCGAACTACAAAAACAAATAGAGGATGACAAGCGAAGAAAGAAATGAACAACGTCAACTTGAGCTGGAAGAAGACCGCAAAAAAGAGAATGAAATGTCATTGTATGACCAGTTTGGACAAAAGCTTACGAATGAAATAGCAGACGCATCAACAAAGATGGAAGAATCTGTCCACCGAGATATAGTCAAACCCGGGGTTGTTTCTGTGCCTGGAACTGTTCCGACATTTGCTCGTGGTGGTAATGGGGTCTTTGGTCAACCTCTCACGCAGGCCCAAAAAGAAGCGAATGACAGATACAGAAAAGAATTGGAGGAGCAAATTGCTGAAAGAAAGAGACGGGAAAAAGAGGAAAAACAGCGAAGAGAGAAGGAGGACAAATTAGAGCTTGAAAGGATTGAAATTGAGCGGAAGAAAATAGCTGAAGAACTTGCGGCCGAAAAACTCAAAAGTTATCAACAATGCAGAGTTTTTGAATCTGAGCCGCAACCTCCTTCCCCCGAACTAGAAAATTTACCCGATAGGAACACTAAAAGTCCTAGAAAACATAGTGTATGTCTACAGACGCAGCCGATACAAGAACGCAAAACCTCTCCTATGAAAGTGAATATAGAGTCAAAAAGTGACACAAAAGGATTTCCCGAATGAGTCCTTATTATTGGTTGGCGACTCTCAAGCGATTATTTCGCAAATAAAACGACTTAAGGCAGAACTTGTTGCTGAAAAACGGCGCATTACAGCCTTAGAAATCCTTCCGGAACCCGATGTTCAGGTTTTTGACCCTCGATCAGTGTTTGCGCCAATCAAAGCGCTTCCTTATGAAGGCTCGCACAGACCTATGAAGATATCCAGGCCAAAATTTCACTCCAAGGGTATTGTCAGGCAGCCTATGGTTTTCGTAATGGATGGGTCGGAACTCCAACCTCTTAGACCTGTGCGACCGATCTTTAAAGGTCACTCTGATTCCAAAAGTTCCCCACGAAGACCCCTAAAGAGCCACCATCTTGCACCAGTTATCCGGAGACGCTCCAATGAGTCAGTGCAAATCGACAATAGTTCATCCTTTTTGCAATTACCGTATAGGCATCCTGAGAGGTATTTTAAAGATGATATGGTTAGATCACCTTCCTTAGGTTCATTAAATTTGGATGAGTTGACATACAGAAACCGTCAAAAACTGGAAAAGCTTGGCGTTCTTAATTACAATTTGGATGTTAACGAAGATTCCGAAGCGGTCTTGCATGAGTTTTTGTCGCAAGAGGAAGCAAGACAGCGCGCCCAGAGGGTTGGGATAACCGAAGGATCTGAATTATAACGCCTGACTTTCCCCTGTACAGTGTATGTAAACATTCATATTGCTCCATGTTCATCATATTTTTTCACATTGAGTGGCTTCAACTGCCTTGAAAAACTTAACTTCAAAGAAATTCCATTCGTATTTTCTGCCATTTTAGTATCATATACGAGGCTTCGTACCCTAACCGCCGGTGTGATTTTCAAATGAACTTTAAAACAGTCGTTATTGGCAATGCCATTACTTGATATTGCTTCGTAAATCAGCTGGTTCTTTTTTGTAAACAACAAGATGTATCAGTCGTTATTATCCACTCTAACAGTGTATAGTTTTAGCAGCTTATAATACCAGCGTAAGGTTAATCCGGGGAAAGGGAAAATTGTAGTATATTCAGTAAATTGCTGTGGTTAAGTAACTACCGGCTCATTGGGAATAATTTTGCGAAATATGTTCCTTTGCTTTGAATAGTAGGTTAAATATTCTCAGTCGTAATGGGAGAGCATAATAAAATTATACTTTTGCTTTTGTCGGATAAAATCCCTTGCCAGTGTCATATTTGCTGTCGACCAGTAGTTACTGGAGATTCAAAAGTCTTTTGATCCACAGATGCGACTATGTTACAGAAACTAAGCACGCCGAGGTGAGATAATCATGTAATTTAAAACCCTCTGTTTGCATTTGGCGCGAGATTTATAGAGCATGGTTGTTTTTCAGTCAGGCAACGATTAGTTAGCTGCTGTACCTGCAGTTTGGAAAGTAAATCCGTCCACCTATTATGAGATGTAAGATACAATTTTTTAAACATTACTTACATTATTGCCTACCAACCTATTATATTTCTTATGAAAGCCTTCTTTAACGAAATGTATACTGACTGAACAGCTGTCTTATTGACTACTCCTTTCGCGATGTTTATGGAAGTTGCGGGGACTAAGCCTTTTGCCGCCATAAAATCTTGCCTTATAGACTTTTTTGACCTGGATCAGTTCACAAACATTTTCACACTAAAAGGGATGAATATATCGATTCCTAAGCTATTATTAATTACATCTTAAGTCACGCACATGTAATATATAGAGTAGTGGTACATTTTCTCTCACTCATACTGTCTGTTTCACCAAATTGCTATTTTTTCCATCTTATACTGCCTGTAATAGCAAGATTACGCATGGCAGGTCCTCTGCAAAAATAGCATATCAAAATAGTTACCTATAATGACCATCATTAATAACGAAATCAAAACAGGTTAATATCCGACCAGAGGTGTTCATTGGCATGTATCGAAGTAAATGGGCTTGAAATTAGGTGAGCTGAACCGCCATCCGAGGTATGCGTTCGTTAATGCTCACCGAGCACTAACGAAACTCACTCGTCCGGCTCTACCTTGGGGTTCATTCTCGAGCTCGGACAGCAGCTGCGCAGCGGCTATTATTAGTACAGGCAGACTAGCAATGCCCTTGTCTTTGTCAGCATTGTTGATTTGACTAAGTCCGAAGAAGACAATGTATTCTGCCCCATCGGTTAGGCTATATTAGTCTTATCATTTTCACTTGAAACGGTATGTTGTGAAAACCCCATCTGAAATACAACGGTCGGTCGAAAGTCTATGACCACTTTTGAGGGGACTAAGCTTGCGAGGCAGGTTACACACGATAATCCTTTCTCCCACCATCTAAATTTACCAAATACTTCTAAAATTTTCCCCGGAGATGCAAATTCGTGACATTTCTTGCCCGGACTGTAGGTTCAAATATCAGTTGTTCCATTGCCTACAGAGCATGAGTGTTTAAAATAATGGTGTCAAACTACACACACGATAGTTCGACCGTCGATTTCCACGAGTTCCACAGTATGCTCCACGGAAGGGTGGTGCAGGGACGGTGACTTGCGCGTGATTTAGTTTAAAGTTATAGTAGCCTTGCGCTGCAGCTACCGCACTCTCTCCTCCTCCCCACCTGAGCCCGGCGTCAAGACAGAGTCAAAAAGACCGGAGATGGGAGAGGGCGCAGGTGGCTGGCGCGGCTGGAGCCGACCCTTGGTGTACCCCCACACATGCCTCGGATCCCACGGAGTCAGAGTGCCATAAAGGCCACATGAAGAAGGAGCCATTGCAGCCCGACTCTCAGTCTGCCACTCCACACATTGGGTTGACCACGCGGTCCGAGTTATCCCGTCATAGGGCAACCTTCCAAGCCACGGCTTTTAGCGCACCGTGATAGTTTCAAGCGCGTCAGATTGTTTATAGTGAGGAACATGCGCTAAGCTGTCGACCTCACTCTCTCCCCACCCCCACAATCAGACCAAAATCCGAGCCAGTTAGTTGTCTGAGGTGGGAGTGATCACCTTGGCTGACGGGCTGGCGTACCCGACTTCGCGCGCCACAGCACGACCTAGACCCCATAACGCACAAACCAGGATTCACTAACTCAGGGGATATGGAGCAGCCATCGCCGTCTGAATCCCAGTCCACTGGTCAGCCACTCGACGCACAAATCACATACACTGGGCCGACGGCGTGGTCTGGTGTAAGCGTCAGATTGGCAGCCTTCCAAGACACGGTTTCTAGGAAACCGTGATTTTATCAGGTAAATTATGATGATTGTGAGGGTGTTGTCTATGTATTAGTGTAGATGGTGTGTGCTGATGTGGCTTAGCCTCCGGTGGTGTACCGCAGGTTGTCGTGGAGGCGCATGTGTCCTAGTAGGCTCATGCGGTGTGTAAATGTGCGGGAGCCGTGAGGACAGTGGAGCTGGGCACGGCGACTATATGTCGGAGATCCAGGCACTGGTTCACCAGCCTCCGTGCGATGGATTCGCAGGTGACCGACTAGGCCGATGCGTGAGTTGAAGTTGCGGGCGCATTGTGGGCAGGAGAAATCGGTAGAGGCTGGGGGATGTCATTCATGGTAGTTGGGTGGCAGTGGCCGTAAGAATGACAGGAGCGGAGGGTGGGCATGATATATCGGTGTTGTCGGCATTGCGGTGAATTCCGCTCTCATGGATGCGCATGTGACCAAATAGGCCCATGCGATGTCTGAATGCGCGAGGAGAGTGAGGACAGTGGAGGCGACGATCTCTGCTGTGTGTTGGTGCTCCAGGCACTGGGTCACCAGTCTCTGTACGATGGACTCGCAAGTGACCGACCAGGCCTATGCGTGAGGTGAATGTGCGGTCGCATTGAGGACAGTTTGGGAGAGGGACCCCATCGCTGACGGTGGTGGTGGTGGTAGTGAAGGCGAAGGCGGTGGTGGTTGTGGGGATGGGGTAACAGGCGATTAGTAGAGGGATGTGGTCTCTATGATGGTGGGAGTAATGTAATTGATGCCAGGAGTGAGGGTGGGGAGTCTGAAGGAGGGTTGGCAGAATTTGACATAGAAATTGGAATTTTCGGATTGTTGGTGCATTGCGTCCGAAGATGTCCAACCAGGCCGATGTGCACGCGGAAGATGCGGTGACAGCGCGGACATGTTGGCAGGGCCTAGGCATCGACGATGTTGGTCCGGGGCGCTGGTGACTTTCGTGCCGCTATTTTGGCGGTGGCGATCCGGTTGGCCTCATAGATTGCTGAACCAGTCTTCACAGATCTTCTCCATGCAGGTCTATCCTGGACGAGGCCCTCCCAGGTCACCGGGTTGATTTGCAGTTGCTTCAGCGATTTCTTCAAAGTGTCCTTGTAGCGTCCTTTTTGACCTCCCTGTCGGCGAGCACTCGTAGCGACATCTCCGTAGAAAAGTCGTTTGGGTAGTCGCTCATCGTCCATTCTTACCAGGTGGCCGCTCTTTCACAGTTGCACTTGCCTCCGCAGGGCTTGGATGCTGAGGACTCCGGTCCGCTCCAGAACTTCCGTGTCCGGGATCCTGTCTTCCCATCTCAGCTTCAGTATTCTGCGGAGGCAGCTGAGATGTAAGTGATTCAGTTTCCTGGCTTGGTTCGAGTAGACGGTCCAGGTCTCCGCTCCATATAGCAGTGTCGTCAAGACGACGGCTTTGCACATCTTCAGTTTGGTGTTCAGGTGAATACCATGGCGATTCCACACGGAGGCTTGCAGTCGGCCGAAGGCCTGACTAGCTTTGGAGATCTGTTGGGCAACCTCGTCATCGATTCTCGTGTAGCGTGACAGCGTGCTTCCTAGATAAGCGAAGGTTTCCACGTTTTTGAGTTGAGCACCGTTGACATTGATTCGGGGAGCATTGTATTCCGCGTTTGGTGGTGGCTGGTGCATGATAACCGTTTTGGCTGTACTGAGTATTAATCCAAAATCGGCGCAGCCTGCAGCGAATAGGTCTATACTCCTTTGCATGTCCTCCTCCGTCATGGTGTTAAGGGCACAGTCGTCCGCGAAGAGCAAGTCATGGACTGTAGTCGTAGACACGCGCGTTGAAGCCTGCAAACGCTGAATGTTGAGAAGGTGCCCGTCAGTTCTGTAGGCGATGCGGATACCAGGCTGCTCATCACGGTAGGCGTTTTTCAGCATAACCGAGAACATGAGACTGAATAGGGTGGCAGCCAATACGCAGCCCTGCTTCACTCCGTTGGTCAGTGCGAATGCTTCAGATACTGTCCCATTGTCAGCAACACGCGTCATCATCCCGACGTGAAGCTGACGTACCATATGCGTGAACCGTTCAGGACAGTTGAATTTCTGCATGATTTTCCACAGCTCGTCGCCATTCACCGTGTCAAAGGCTTTCGTCAGATCCACAAAGGTAGTGTAGATGTGAGTCCGCATCTCTTGGCACTTCTCTTGCAGCTGGCGAGCAGCAAAGATCATGTCGATTGTTCCTCTGTGTCGTCGGAAGCCGCATTGGCTTGCTGGAACCAGTCCTTGCTCCAGCTGAGCGTTCAAGCGGTTGAGGAGAATGCGGGCGAAGATCTTTCCAGCGATGTTCAGTAGCGAAATTCCTCGGTGGTTGTCGCAGAGTTGGCGGTTCCCTTTCTTCTTGTAGAGGTGGACAATGGTGGCGTCCTTAAAATCCTGAGGGACTTGTCCTTGGTGCCATATCTCTTGGAAAAGCACTGTGAGTTGATTCATCAGCTGGGGTCCACCACCATGCTTGTAAATCTCGGTAGGGATGGTGTCCGAGCCAGGTGCTTTCCCGCTTGAGAGTTGCTGCACGGCTCTGAGGGTTTTTTGGAGAGAGGGCGGGAGATCAAGGTTGGCGTTGATTTCCACTTCAGGCAGGCGATCGATGGCGGCGTCGGAGATGGTGGAGGGCTGGCTGAGAACGCTTTGAAAGTGTTCTGCCCATCGCGTCAGGATTTGCGTCTTCTCAGTGAACAGCGTCCTGCCGTCGGCACTGAGAAGAGGGGCAGTGCCTTTGACGGGAGGTCCGTAGACAGCCTTGGTGGCGGCGAAGAAGTACTTCCATTCGTTTCGGTCTGTGTACCCTTGGATTTCCTCGGCTTTGCGCGTCATCCAGGCATCCTGCATCTGCCGCAGACCTTTCTGTACAAGGAAGCGACTTCGGTAGAAGGTTGTCTTGTTTGCAGCGGTGGGGCGATCGATGTAGGCTTTGTGTAACTGGTTCTTCTCGACGAGCAGAGCGTTGATAGCTGCGTCGTTGTCATCGAACCAGTATTTGTGCTGATGACGTGCGCGGCCGAGGACATCCAGGGCAGTGGATTGGATGGTGTCTCTCAGCTGACACCAGCGGTTCTCCACGGAGATGTCCGGGTCGGCGACTGGAAGATTGGCTAGACGGTTGGCCAGTTCGTTGCTGAAATGTAGATGGTGAGCAGGCACATTCAACAAAACAGTAGTGGGAGAACGACCCACGTTAGCCTGGGCCGCCTACGGGGTTGCTGTCACCCCCACCGTAGGACTTTTTGAGAGGGGAGGTGGGAAGTTCTGGAGTCAGACATACCGGGCATGGAGGCACACACAACACCGGAGACCCTCACCTGGTTTAGCCCGCCGGTCGTGACGGTTACCCGGGGTGTGGCCGCTGGGAAGAACCCAACCTCGAGGAGCCACAGATGATAGTTGGGTACCAGTTAGAGACGGCCACGGGAGCATTCACCACCTGTGCGAGACAAATGGAGTGACCAAATGCTATCTGTGTGTTGCTACCCCTTAATAGTACCCCTACACCCCACACAAACGACAGTTATACCGTCGTAGTCTGACGATGTCCACCGTATGCTCCACGGGAAATTGGAGCAGAGACGGTGACTTGCGCGTGATTTAGTTTAAGTGATAGTAGACTTGCGCTGTATCTACCGAAATCTCTCCTCCTCACCCACCTGAGCCCGGTATCAAGACAGAGTCAAAATAAGAGCGGAGATGGGAGAGGGCGCAGGTGGCTGGCGCGGCTGGACCCGCCCCTGGGTGTACCAGTACACCTGACTCGGATCCCATGGAGTGGGAGTGCCATAAAGGCCACAGTAAGAAGGAGCCATTGCAGCCTGACTCTCAGTCTGCCAGTCAGCCACTCCACACAAAACCCACATTGTGCTGACCACGCGGTCCGAGTTATCCCGTCAGTTGGCAACCTTCCAAGCGACGGCTTTTAGCGCACCGTGATAGTTTCAAGCGTGTCAGATTGTTTATAGTGAGGAATGTAAGCTGAGCTGTCGACCTCACTCTCTCCTCCACCCCCACAATCAGACCAAAATCCGATCCAGTAAGTTGTGTTATGTGGGAGTGTGCGCACTGGCTGACGGGTCGGCGTACCCGTCTTCGTGCGCCACAGCACGACCTGGCCCCCATAACGCACACGCCAGGATTTACTTACTCAGGGGATATGGAGCAGCCATCGCCGTCTGAATCCCAGTCCACTGGTCAGCCACTTGACACACACAGCACATACACTGGGCCGACGACGTGGTTTGGTGTAAGCGTCAGATTGGCAGCCATCCAAGCCACGGTTTCTAGGAAACCGTGATTTTATCAGGTGCAGTATAATGATTGTGCGGGTGTTATGTATTAGTGAAGATGGCGTGCGCTGATTTGGCTTAGCCTCAGGTGGTTTACCGCAGGTTGTCTTGGAGGCGCATGTGTCCTAATAGGCCCATGCGGTGTGTAAGTGTGCGGGAGCAGTGAGGGCAGTGGAGGCGGGCGCGGCGACTGTATGTCGGAGCCCCAGGAACTGGTTCACCAGCCTCCGTGCGATGGATTCGCAGGTGACCGACCAGGCTGATGCCTGCATTGAAGTTTCGGTCGCATTGTGGGCAGGAGAAATAGGTAGATGCTGGGGGTGTCATTCATGCAAGTGGGGGTGGCAGTGGCGGTAAGAATGGCAGCATTGGAGGGTGTGCATGATGTATCGGTGTTGTCGGCAATGCGGTGGAGTCTGCTGTCGTGGATGCGCATGTGACCGAATAGGGCCATGCGATGAGTGAATGCACGAGGACAGTGGAGGTGACGATCTCTGCTGTGTGTTGGTGCTCCAGACACTGGTTCATTAGTCTCTGTACGATGGATTCGCAAGTAACCGACCAGACCTATGCGTGAGGTGAATGTGCTGTCGCATTGAGGACAGTTTAGGAGAGAGTCCCAATCGCTGATGGCGGTGGTGGTGGAAGTGAAGGCGGTGGTGGTTGCGTTGGTTGTGATGAGACCGAAAGCCCCCTTCCACGAGGTGAGATGTCAAACATCATCTACCGGCTCCAATGTGACTCCTGTGAAATTAATTACGTCGGAGAGACAGGGAAGCGGTTGCAGACACGTGTTACCGAACACGTGCGTGCAGTGAGGAGAATGGACCCATTGTCCCTGGTGGCGGAACACTGTGCGAACTCCGGGCACACGTTCGCCTTCCAAAACGCCGAAATCCTGGGTCGAGGAAATGACCGCGTAACCAGGGAAACAATCGATCAACCGTTGTGTCACCCTTCCGGCAGCCTACCAGGCCCTTAGGGCGCAGCTCATCGAACGTAAGTGCAAACACGGAAATAGGCCAAACGTGAATTCCACCGCGGGAGAACCTAGGACGGATATGCACCTAACCACGCCACAATTCGGGGCCGACAAAGGCGCAGTCATGATTACCGCCGCATCAATTACTACCCCGACAGACGAGGAGACATGCCCTCGGGACACAAACATGACTATAGACCCAGGGCGCCAATTAAGGTCAATGCGGACCCAGACAATGGCCGCCCCCCTCAACGAGAGACATGTCAACTGACAGCAATTTCCTGTGTGTATGCCGGCAAAGAACGCCAAAGCCAATTAAGGACTCCCCAACCCCGTCCTCCTATAATGTTCACTGTTAAGGTTAACCCGTACAATCAACGCTGTGTTACAAAAATGGCTATCACCCCCTATAAATACTTTGAGACGCGGTACGATACTCACCTCCGACGATGGAAGCTTGTATGCTTTTGAAACGTCAGGACAATACACCTTTATTCCCTGAGATCGCCTTTTCTTCTCATTTATGTCCGGGGACACGCATCTTCGCTTCTATCAGCAATATTTCGGGCACGAAGCGCTAGAGTCAGCACGACGTTGGGAAACCTTTACCCTTCGTGTGTCATCTACGTACGCGCAAATCCAGTTCCTCCACAGATGCCTTGACAACTTCGTGATACCGAAGAGCTTGTCTTACAGGCCACCGGTGAACACAAGTCTGGCCAAACGGTGGGTGATGCAGCATGGCAGGCGAATGATACGGGTGCAACTCCAGGACTGCCATCTTCGATATCGGAAATATAACGGGGTTTTGATCCAGGCGGTTGCAAAGTGCGCCGAACTCATTGGCGAAAATGGAACTACACTTTAGCGACATGTGATAAGTAGACGAGCCAGAGAATTACGGGCAAAACGAGATGCGGATCTGGCGGATAATCTTCGAAATATAAGCCATGCACTTGAGGAAGAGACTGATGTCCTAGTCCAGAATCTGTCCTCTAAACAGTTGACACCTGGACAGCTGAAGGTTCTGAGTCATGAGGCTTGCTTCAATACCACAGACGCCGATCCGGTTAACCTCGTTGTCACAGTCGAATCGATTCTCAAACAAACCGGGGAATCCGATGAAACAAAACACCTTGTTCGGCAACAAGTAACCGCCTTGGTAATGGCGCATAAACCACGCGCAATTATTACCAAAGTGGAGCAGGATGCTGTCAAGAGACTGAGAGCTGACACGAGTATTGTGATACTACCAGCGGACAAAAGACGTTCTACAGTTGTCTTGGATAAGACCAACTATATTCAAAATGCTAACAACCTGCTGGAAGACCGACAGGCATATCTTCGATGCGATGGTGAACCGATGAAGAAGCTGATGATGCAGCTATACAAAACGCTTGCCGATATGTAGACAAGCAAAATTATGAATAAGTCGGTAAGACTGGCTGTAAAACCATCTGATGCGGCCGCAGCAAGGTTCTACGGATTACCAAAAGTACACAAGGCCGATATTCCCCTCCGTCCAATTGTGTCATTGCGTGGTGCACCAACATTCAATCTGGCTAAATGGTTGTTCCGACACCTGAAGTCTCTCACCTCGGGCGCAGCCACAACGGTAACTTTGGCTACTCAGTTCCTGGAACGGCTCAGGGGGGATGCGACTCACCGCAGACGAGGTCATGGTGTCATTTGATGTAACCTCTCTCTTCACTTCAATCCCGCAGGACTTAGCAGTCAAAATGGTAAGCGATTTGCTTGAGAAGCAGTATGATGACGCAGGCGAGTCGGTGAAGCGGGGACATCTTTTCCAACTCTTAAAATTCTGTCTGAAGACGTACTTCAACCTTGAGGGGACCATGTACGAGCAGATCAGAGGGACGCCAATGGGATCGCCGCTCTTGTGCTTCATCGCTGAAGCAGTTCCCCAAAAGCTTGAGACACTGTTTTTCGCAAACTACAGGCCAACGTTTTGGACTCGATACGTCGACGATACCTTTGTCATCATCAAACGAGAAATGATCGAAGAATTCCATAATGTCCTGAATTCCATCTTCCCGGACATCCAATTCAAAATGGAGGCCGAGATTAACAACCAACTGTCATTCCTGGATGTTCTTGTCCATCGAAAATCCAACGGGCGTATAAAAACTACGGTTTATAGGAAGGCGACCAACACACGCCAAATCCTAAGTTACCACAGTAAGCACCCGTTGTGCCACAAACGCAGCTGTGTGCGAACTCTCTATAGAAGGGCAGCAACACATTGCAGCGAGTCGGACGACAAAAAGGCAGAACTCCGCTACCTCCAGTGCCTTTTCATGGCCAACGGATACCCTCGTAACTTCATCGAGCGCAGCAGGCTGGCCAAACCAAGACAAAATCTGGAAACAGAACAGTCAAAAGTCTGGCGTACATTTCCATACATTGACGGCGTCTCTTAGGCAGTTTCCCGCCTCCTCAGAACGCTGGGGATCGGAATCGCCCATCGACCGGATTCATTCATTCGGAATCTAGTTATGAGACCGAAAGCCCCCTTCCACGAGGTGAGATGTCAAACAGTCTTTGTCAGTCATGTTATTCTGCCTATATACTTAGCTGCCTTACGGCTGCTGGCGGGGCTTGAGAGTTAGCCCCAAGGCACAACGGGACGAGTTAGTCCTGTAACCGATCGGTGAGCGCCCCATTACCATTGTCAATATTCCCGATCGAAACCGGCAAGACAACGAGCTCGTGGCGCAGTGGGTAGAGCGTTGGACTTCTGCCCAACAAGGTCGCGAGTTCGAGGCTCGGGCGCCGCAGCGCCTGGGTTTGGGTATGGCTGGCTGATGACGGCTAATAAGCCAGAAATGGCCATTCCAGTCTCCCTTGTCTTTGTCGGTCATGTTATTCTGCCTATATATATATATATATATATATATATAATTTCTGAAATTATTAAGTGCAGGACATGGAGTCAGGTGATCCATATATATATATATATATATATATATATATATATATATATATATATATATATATATATATATATATATATGTGTGTGTGTGTACTGAAATATGGGCATCCCAAGAAATTTAATTAAATAAAAGTTGAGTTCTTTGGGAACAAAATAACTTTATGGCATAAATCTTTAAATCTGGTGCCCCAGTTCTTCGTCAGACAAATGGGAGATGTACAGAAAACAGTTAACCCTAAATAATGCCTAACACAAGATTCTATAGTTGGCTAAAGTTTGAGCCAAAAGACGTTCAGAGTTTTAAGTTATCCGGTCAATAGTGGCTGTTTTTACCTCCACTTGACCTTGAGAAATTTGTAAATGGCATCTAAATCGATATGCATGTTAATGCATGCCTCGGCTGAGTGCATTGCATCCAGGAATTCGTGGCCCTTCCTTGTTGGACAGGCGCCAACGATGTGGGTATCCTCCCATGCAAATAGGTGCCCTATGTCCATGGTGTGCATGGTTACCTGAGATAAGGGGTCTCGTCTCCTCACCGCAAACTTATGTTGATGTAAACGGGTGGATAGAGATTTCCCGGTTTGGCCACAATAAACTGCATCACAACTGGTACACGGTATATTTTTAGATGACTTATTTGCTATGTAAATAGCCAACCCTGTACTTAGGGTGTACAAGCTGGTTGCGCAAAGTTGTTGTAGGTTTGTACGCTATTTGCATATGGTGTTTCTTGAGCTGTCTTTCAACGAGCTGAGATACATTCTTTACATACGGGAGGGTTCGCCAGTTTGTTGTTTTTGACGCCTGGGAGGTCGTAGCTCTGGAAATACCTTTTTCTTTTAACTGTTGTCATCACATGCATCGACGGACAAAGTCAGGAGGATATCCATTTTGGGAAAATAATTTGAAAAGGTATTTCATTTCTGTTCGATATGTTTCTTCATCGGAACAGTGAGTTTTTGCTCGACTTAGCAAGCTGTTAACAGAGCTGCGTTTGTGAGACATGGGTGGTTACTCCCAAATGTAAAATTATCTCGCATTATGTATCTTTACGATAGACTGAGATATGTAGTGTCCCGTCTGTCTTCCTATGTACGAGGATTTCTAAGAAAGGGAGTCGTTCATCAACTTCTGTTTCGAGGGTGAATTGAATTCCTGGGAACGTGGAGTTCAGGTTTTGGTGGAGTGGTTTAAGTTGATCTTTTTTGACGATAACAAATGTATCGTCTTCGTAGCGTAGCCACAATCTCGGGTTAACTCTGGGGAGAGCTGTAGCCTCTAGTTTCTGCATCACAGCCTCCGTTAAAAAAAACGGATATTGGCCGAACTCATAGGGGCGCCTTTTAGTTGTCGATAATAATTTTCAGCAAAGGAAAAGTTGGTTTCAAGGCAAATATCGAGGAGTTCCGGAGGACTTCCGCAGGTACATCGGTAGATTAGGCCTGTAGGAGTTCTGCAGTACAGGTCCTCGCTAAGTCCAGAGGGATAGACGTAAATAAATAAATAACATCAAATGACCCCATTATTTCGTCATTTGCAATTTTAAAGTCTTTTATCTTCTCGAGGAACTGTAGCGAGTATTGGATAGAGGGTTCACAGTTCTTTGTAAGTGGGTTGAGTTGATGAAATAGCCACTTGGAAATCTTATAATTTGGTGCACGGATTAAGGACACGATCGGTCGCAGCGGAATGCCACTTTTGTGAACTGTGGGAAGTCCGTATATTTTGGCAATCGTAGGTTCATCCTGCTTCAAGGATTTAGCCAGTACTCCAGAAATTAATTTTCTTCCTTTGAGGCGTTTCAATACCTTCTCGGTATTTGAGTTTTGTGACTTTGTGGGGTCAGAAGTTAGGGGCATGTAATTTGATTTAACCGTTAAAATTGATGTAATCTTATCTATGTACTCCGTCTTGTTTAAAATAGCTGTGGAACCTCCTTTTTCAGCAGGCAAAATTGAATTTTTTCATCTTTCTTTAGTGAATTTAATGCTTTCTTTTCGTAGAGTATGTTGAGTATGTCATGCGGTTTTTTAAAGTTTTGACTGTATTATTTCGAATTGTGAGCAGTTCGTCCTCTGTCAGAGCAGTTGAGGATAGAATGGATTCAAAACTAGCCAGGAAATTCAAGTAATTGCAATCAGATGGATTGTATTTCGTTCCTTTGATGAGTACTCTTTCTTCTGTTGTGATTAGAACTCTTGAGGACAGGTTTACAAGCTTTTTTGAGAACGTCGGATTATTGCAGATTTTATCAGGAATTGTCATCCATTTTTGTTGTCCAAAAGCTCCTCTTTTTAGTCGTTCTAGCCTTGCGACATGCGTGATTGTCTCTAGTAAAGTTTTAAATACATTTGCAGGAAGACTATCCTGGCAAAATTTCATTTGTTCTTCTTTCAGTCCCTGGAATTTTCGAAGTCTGTGGTAGGCGTCAGATATGAAGACCCCAAGCATCTGCTGCCCATACCGGTTCGCAACATGATAGCCTTGCGTAGATTTTATTGCAGGTTTCACTCGTACGGACTTTGGTAAAATCATGTTGCATTGGCATCTGTGTAGAAAGGATATCTTAGATGTCCTCGTACATAGGAAGACAGACGGGACACTACATACCTCAGTCTATCGTAAAGATACATACTCCGAGGTCATTTTACATTTCAGGAGTAACCACCCCATGTCTCACCAACGCAGCTCTATTAAGAACTTGCTAAGTCGAGCAAAAACTCACTGTTCCGATGAAGAAACATATCGAACAGAAATTAATTACCTTTTCGAATTATTTTCCCAAAATGGATATCCTCCTGACAACTGAACATGAACATCAGTTAGCGGTGAGGAGACGAGACCCCTTATCTCAGGTTGCCATGCACACACTGGACACAGGACACCTATTTGCATGGGAGGATACCCACATCGTTGGCGCCTGTCCAACAAGGAAGGGCCACGAATTCCTGGATGCTATGCACTCAGGCGAGGCATGCATTAACATGCATATCGATTAAGATGACAATTACAAATTTCCCAAGGTCAAGTGGAGGCAGCAACAGCCACTATTGACCGGATAAATTAAAACTCTGAACGTCTATTGGCTCAAACTTTAGCCAACTACAGAATCTTGTGTTAGGCATTATTTAAGGTTAACGGTTTTCCGTATATCTCCCATTTGTTTGACGACGAACTGGGGCACCAGATTCGAATATATGTCACATTACGCAATTAACGATGGAGCAGAGACGAAAAATAGACTCCTATTCCTGGAAAATGCTCTCTATAGCCAAAAGACTTATCGGACGCGCAGTCTCCCTCAGTAAGAACTGGAAGGAATATCATCTCAAATTTCCCAATCCGGGATGAATTAAGCGCACATGAACGCTTACCCTCTCTCTTTTCATCAGCGCATTAAAATTCTGTGCAGTTTAGGTGTTATTTTATCATCTAAGCAGAGGGGGTGCGTTCAAAGCATTACAATCATCCCGGGCCAATGCCATTTTGGAGAAGAAGGGGGAAGAAACCAGAAGAAGTCGTTGATTCTCTGCAAAACTCCGTGTTAGTCAGAGCTCCGATGCGCCACCGGCTCTGGGCCTGCGCGTGCGTACGTCCGCCAGGATGATTCGAGTGTAATTGAGAAAGCATCATGTGAAACTCAGTCGGCGTCAGTTTATTGGGTGATTGCCGAGTGTGTGGACACCTGTGATTGACTGTCACCGAGGCTGAATGCGCGCATGTAAGGCCGCTCAGGAATCGTGATCGTGTGACGCCAAGCGCAGTGCGTTTGCTAGGGGGCGGAAAGCATATATGCGGTTGAGGTGCTGCATTAGCACCAGAAGTAGACTGTCGTAAATGAAAGCATTTCACAAAGTTAAGCAGGTACGACAAATTGGGCGACCGGTGGGATTATGGACTGTCTTCTATTCGTCTCCGACTGCAGCTAATCGTCGTCATTGCAGTGTTACACGTTGGTTCACGAATGAAACGGCACCTTTGCTCCTGACGCAAAACCACTCTACTCCGCCCCCAATCGAGCCGGACACAACAATTCGACTAAATTAGCTTTAGGCATTCATGTAGCCAGACAGAACAGTTCATACTCCACTCGAAAACACCGCCCAGTCAATAAATCACATGAATGTTCGACTGTCGCGACCGACATCGTTCACGAGTTTGACATCGCGCTAATTTGGGAGTGATTTTTTTTCATAGTGGAACAGGCTTGTGCAGCGTCTATCTCATTCTCTTATTCCATACCATATTATTCTGATAGAATGAAAAAATCAAGACGAAGGAAGAGTAGCGTTGGTGCAGTTGTCAGTCGCATGCCGCACATGATCTTGTGCCTATCCCGCACGTGGGTGGGAATTCGACTATCGACAGCGACGACGTTCAGCGGGGGCCCAACAGAGTGGTAGCAGCACCGTTGCCTTGCGCGTATTAGGCTACCTCAAGGGGGTCACTAGGACTGACTGGGGTGGGGGTCTTGGGGATATGGAAAGAGTGGTTGCTTAATACTGTATGTCGGCAGTACTTTTTGAGTCCGCAAGCTCCGGTCAGCTTGCCAGAGACATGTGCTACGAGTATCCTTTGGATAACTCCTGGAGCCCACTTCCCACCCAGAGGATAATGAGTACTTCCCCAAATAGATCTGCTTGATCGTTTCAGGCGGCTACTGAAATTCGATGTGGGTTACGACTTTGTTACAACAGAAGGCGACCAAAATTAGCCCGAACCGTCTTCGTATGTCACCCTCTACTCGGGACTTCTGTTTGTGAATGGAAGAGAAAGTGAGGATAGATAAATAAATAACCGTCTTTGGAGATGCACACATGCCGGACCACTTCATACTGTTTTTTTTTCCGATCAAGAATGGTTATCAGGGTATGGCCGCAGTGCTGAGCATGGCTTGGTGTGACCATTGAGGAGAGTTGGGTGCCAGTTCAGCGCCAACTGGAAGAGCGTCCCAGGTTCATCCCTGCGTGAGAGCCTGCAGCAATCGCGTATGCAACCATATGGTGCGTGGCAATCTTTTACAGTGCATTTTGCGGCATAGTGCCTTCTTCGGTGTATCATCTTGTGACGGGCATCCAACGACATTAACGACCCGAAAATTACCCTGCACCTGCAACGCCGGTCTTTGCATACGACACTCCTTACAGTCAACTTAGGGCACCGCTTACACTAGAAGCGCACCGTCAACACTGTCCCTGGTCCCGACAGTGGTCACTACCAGCCAATCAGAGTTATGCACACAAAACCCTCCCTCTCTCGGCGGTCTCCCGTCTTTCACTGCCAACCAGGACTTGGCTTACATCGACTACCAGAGCAGCTGTCGAAGGTCGTGAAGCCGAAAACACAAAGGTTTCCCAAATCAGAAGTCATTGAAGACGGATAAGTTAGGACACGCTTTTACTGAGACAAAGAGCTTACAAGAGGCTCAGCAAGCAACTTCCGCTAGCTGTCTCTTCAGGCCAGTTGTTCTTGTTCGTATGTTGAGATTCTTTGACTCAAACTGTGTGTCCTCTGTCGCCTGCAGCCTATCAGTGACCTGATGCAGTTTGATTGGCTACGAGTTCTCGAGACGCTAGAGCCAAGACTCGTGCGGCTCCAGCAGGGAACCGACCAGGAGCGTATGACGGACGGAGGGATGATGCGCCCGGTGTCAGGTGCGAATCAACCAAGAACGTGAGACAAAGGTTGCCAGACGCGAATACGCGAGGTTTGGCAGGTGACGGCATGATGAGTCAGTGGTGGCAGCGCTGATCGTTGAAGCAGACCGCTACACAGCTTCGCAAATATTCACTGATGATTGCTTTTTAAATAAACAATGTGAGTGTACGGCGAGTGATGGGAAAAATCTCATAGTTTTTTTCAAGTAACAACGACCGTTGGAGAGTGGCGCAGCATGTGCTTCTCCTCCTCACGATTGGAGATGACTGAGAATCGTGCCAGATTTACTGCAGGGACGAAAATCAGCATCGGTCTTCCTCATGAACTGGTGGAATTATTGGTACCGTAGCATCTAATTTAGAACTGACGCAACATATAGCTCCAATCACATAAAGTGTTTCACCACCAGCGTGCCTGAGTCACCACGACCCGTTTTGAAGATTCAGTAGCTCGTACGAACACAGTCATAGTCGCATGGAAAACCAAGCTGACTAAGTCGACTGCTGGCAGAAGGCTAGCATTTTTTAACTTACTCACAGAGCAGCTTATCTCAGTCTTTAACGTTACTAGTTTGTGGTTTTTACATCACGTTGCTTTTACTTTCTTTGGAAGGGAATTTTCTAGTTGCAATAGGCTTACAAGATACCGCAAAGGTTGGAAAGCTCTTTTTCGTATACTTTCTAGTTTTTTCTGATGCGCTGCACCATTGGCAAGCTCTAAGTACCTCACGCGTGCCATAGAGGCTTTATAAAAGGGGGTCCAGAGCCAGGCAGCCATGCTTGTCAGTGCCAATAGTTATATAATCCCGCAGGAATATCTCAGCAGAAAAGATAGTGAATTGATCTTGTGGGTGCAAAGGATGGTTTGGGTTTGGGCGATTGCCAAATATAATTTTTTACCCAACGTAAGCATATACACAATCTTCGAGGGCATTCACCGAATTGTTCAATCCTCATGCAATTGCACGAGTTTGATGGACGAGTTTTCACGGCAGGTCGGCAACCCCCAGACCGGGCTTTAATGTCACCTCAAAATAAGAAAAAACTGTCCGCTGTCCGTTTCCATTTTGGATTTATGCGCATTTTCATCACTCTCCCACACATTTTATTTGCATTTCTCATTTTCCGCGCCTTCCTCACTTTTCATACTTTTCAGTCGTCTTCCACTTCTCCGTTCTAAGCCATTCGATTGCCGATTTCTGCGGCGTCCTAGGTGCCCGCACTCGTGTCACGCCGTTTTTGGCTACTGTGGAGCTATAGGAGCTATCGAGCATTCCAGTACGGAAGCTGAGTCTCAAACCCGTGCACATCCTACTAGAAATGAAACAGGATATTCGGGAGTCTTTGATCTCCCCGGATAAATGTAACTTTGTTGATTCCTGACTGTCTGACGCCCCGCCTATGCTTGCTTCCTTAAATTATATTGATTAATTAATTCGCGCGTACTTGAGGCTACAAGAATGCTGGAAAGGAATGCAACTGACAGCAATCCTGGTGGAATACAGCGCGAATAGCTTATTTAATCGGAGTTTTAATATTTTCATTCTTCTTTGGTTATTCGCGATCTTTCAATACATAGAGCTTTATTTGCCCGCACATTTCTTTTGTCCTTCTGAGCTTTACCTGTGAGCAGAATTCGGATCTCTACATCTGTTCACTTAGCCAGTTCAGATCAAGACTCTCTGTTTTGGCAAGGTTTTATTCCGGTCATGGTGAAAGCACACGTTCTGCGTAGAAAACCACGCGTAAAGTAAATGCGCAAGTAGGAATTACTGGGGCCTAGAAAGTGGAATTTGACTTGACTATACATCTTCACGTACAAGTACGGACAGATGCATAGAAGGCTGGCGCACAACTGTGTGCGTAACAGAAAACTGCTGCTTGGTTTCTACGAATTCGATATCGGTGTGTTCGCTTGTAAGAACCAAGCTAATGTCTTCAGTCTATTCAAGGTATTTACGAGGCAAGTGTTATTTGGCCCATTACAACCTGGCCACCACAAACCCTGTTCTTTTGAACCTGGAAAGAATTTGCACTTTCTTACGTATAAATGCGGAATGCAAAGGTTGAAACTCATGATCACTCTTAGTCTCTTCACTTATTTGTCAATTACCAGTAGAAAGTAAGGTCGTGTACTCTGCAAAAAGGAGCCTCAACTTGCGACTGCAGCCTTGCTGAGATCTTAGAAAGTGAAAAGCCTCTTTGCACGAGACAAAAGCGCTGGAAGTGGACTGGATAACACATTTTCCGAATTCGCAGTAAACCAATGTCTAAGCAAACAGTATGCTCCCCATGAGTGAATAGGTTTTCTTTCCCTGGGTGAGCCCATCGAGCTCTATCGCAACAGCGGATAGGAGTTTGGTCATCATGTCGACCACGGTTCGCATTTTAAAGCGCATCAGTAGACCCCATCAGTTTATTTCACCGCCAAGCTACAGCTTTACGACGGTACCACGGGTCCGATACCCACGATTCTAACTCTGGTGGAAGTTGCTCGTAGCCCCCACCCCATCTGTCCCTTTACATCCCCAGAGTTGGGGCCTTAATTTTAGATTATGATTATTCGAAGGACAGAGTTCCAGTTATTTTATCTAACAAATAGGTGCTGGTGACAACTCAGAATTTCCCAAATAACAGGTTGATCGGTAACGATCGGGTATGTGGCCTCACAAAGAAAATGGGAGACAAGGCCGCCTGTAATGTGGCAAGGAAGGTAACAAGGGTTCTAGGAATGGGGTTGTAGTGACCCAACTCCGTGCGCACGTTGCACGCTGAACCTCGCGCGAATACATGCACGTGCGCACCAGTGACTGTCGGGCCTCGACAATCCTGGCTGTCAAAACCGACCAATCATATTCAAGGCTCACTCAAACATGACTTCGCTGGATGCCCTGTGACGACTCCACACGGTCTCACACTTAGAACGTCGCATCTGCGGCGCCGGAATTTCCCTCGTTGGACAGCTTACTTCTTCCAACTCCCTCCCCTAGGTTTCTGTACATAATACACTATTCTCCCAACTGACGTCCCACTTTTTCTCTTCGTAGACGGAACCAGGCCTGAAGGTCGTAGCGGATAGTGTCTTTAGTGTAAAAAAACTGACAGATTGTTGTTTTGGGAAGCAAAAGTGAAAAAATGTATATGTCATTAGCTTGTCTAAATACACCAATAAAGGGAAAAAACGTCAGCACATGCACTGATTTACTGAAAATTATAGGCTGTAACAAGGCGGAAAAATTAAAACTGAAGGCACGAGTCAGATACAAACAAATTGATTCCAGTGTTGGATGAATAGTCACATTGAAGGACAAACTGTGAGGACTATATTGTTAAATCCTCCTCATGTGATGACCGCGACTGAAAGTATAATTGAAGTCAACAACGTTAATAGCCCCCAACCCTCTCCCCCATACCTAGTGCTTATTGGATGTTTAAACTTTTGTTACACTACCCTCCCTTATATTATTTTAAAAACCTGCTGATGAATAATCAAAAGCGTACGTTCGCCAAACTCGACTTCTTAAAGAACCTAACACTCAACCCTAAATCTATGTGAAAAGCTCAACCCTAAACCCCTAACCGTAGCCCCAACCACTAATCACATCCTTAATCCCAACCCTAACCCATAACACCCTGAACCAAAGTTCACCTCTACGCCGAACGCCAATTCGAATGGTAACACTTGAGATAGGTATGACGGGGATTTTGCGAAAGGGAAGCGGGTTGAATTAATCCTACCCAAATGACATAAGTGGGTTACATCCCTGATCGTCACCTGCTGAACTCTCGAAGGACCGTTTTTGCCCTGCGATTATCTCTTAGAAATTCCACAACGTTACTCGAAATTTGAATTTCACATTTTCCAGTGCCTAGATGCAACCACGAACTATCAGAAAAAAGCTGCTTGCATTGCGGGGAAGCATCGTAGCATTAAAAGTTGTGCACACCTTAAACTCTGCAACTTTCAGGTCCGGTTCCGTTTTGGCGTGGGAGGGAGGGAGACACCGGTAGGAGGGGTTTGTTCCCTCTACCGGTCATAAATGTTGACTGCGCACACTAACACGAGTCTGACGAATGAGCCAAACAGTGCGCGAGTGTTTTGGGAGGCAGAGCAAAACGCTACGCCAGTGCTGGTAACGCATGGACGCCCCTGTTGAGTCAGACACGCCTGGCGGTGCAGGCGTGCGTAAAAGCTTACAGTTCGACCAGTGACCTTGAAGCCCACGGAAGGGGAACAGAGCCGTGGATGTGCGTTGACAGGCGTACGTGAGCACCGCCAATCACATTCTACCCCAGACACAACAGCAATAGAATGATTTGTTGAATGTACTTATATAGGAGTTTGTAAATAGTCCCTAAACGGTGGCAATAGCACAGCGTGTGTTTCTTGGTTGGGGTTAGTCAGAAACGTTAAGACCAGAAATAACGTACTGCATAGCAAATAAATAAACGTGCGGGCGTGGGACTGTTAGAGCAACGATCATGAATGGATGAATCACGTGAAGTTTTGAAAGCAAGGTGAAGGTAAGCGTACCAGACCCGTACGAGAATTAAACATTCAAAAACCGATAGATATTCCTCCCGGGATTTTTAAATGGAGTTGCTTACGTTGCGCACTCTTTGTGGTAAGAAAACTGCTAAGGTACAATAGATTTCCTATCCCATGAAATGCCAACCGAAATTCTGCGATGGTTTTCGATTCGAGCAGCCCCATTGATTTTCGATGTCCTTATACATTCAAATATATCTTAACGATAACGTACACAAAAATATTCTTTCCTTTACTCGTTTGGTAGCACATTACGCCTGCTGCATACTTGGTACTTGAAAAAAGGATATGTATTGCGTTTTCAAATGTTTCCAACTGTAAGTTTTAAGACCCTAAAATGTTCATTCCAAATACATCCTCTCCGTCAATTTATTACTGTTGCGCATGATCCACATCCAATTTATGAGCACGAAGTGACCTCTTTCTCATAGCATAGAGAAATGTGGGATTTTCCTCAGGCAAAATGTATACAAAATATAGTATGGAAACCTTGGATGCAGGTGTAACGATCGGTAGAGTTCGAAATAATTAAGCAACTGAAAAAAAATTATAAACCGAACGATACCCTTTCTTGGGTTATAAACGGTGAAGTAGGCATAATCAGCTACCAAAGAACTGCAAGAAAGGATGTTTTGAAGAAGACATGAGCACTGGAACAAAAGCTTTATTAGCCTGCATTTTCGGATTTTCACTTAAATCCATCCTCTTACACAGAGTCAAGTAAGGCTGATTTTATCTGGAAAAATATATTTGAGTTATTGGGACATCTAAATTAATGAAAATATATATACTACTTAACTGGTGACTTTTGTATAAATTATGCTCAAGCAGGCACCCCGAAAAAGTCATAAAAAAGCCGGCATCCTGACGTGACTGAAATAATTGAGTTTTAGGCTACACTATAAGCAATATTACAACCCTACTGAAGTAATTTGCTCGAATCTAAAAACACATTTTAGAATTTCGGTTGACATTTCATGGGATAGGAAATATACTCAACTCAGACGTGTCCTTGGAGACCTCCTGGCTCCATTCGACTCAAAGTATTTATTCCCAGCCACTGCTATTTTCATTGGCGCATTTTTAAGAGTGTTAGGTTCGGGCTCAATCCAGTTCTGCCCTACTGAATATGGTCAACAATCGGTCCCTCTCATAATACCCTAATCTGAAGTATTCGCACTTAAACAGGAAAATTTTCTCATCCTAAACACTATATAAATGATCAGGGATTATGCAATTTTAAGTACAATTCAATCAGTTAGGAAGAATCTTTCCCAAATCCTGTGTTTTTTGGCTCTTGGCTCAATCCTGCCCTTAGCATCTCAGACGCCTTGTTTTTCGTTTACTTATGTTTTGTCCAGCCTATCCTCTGTCTTCGTCCATCTTAAACGGAACCAGGGCATTTGACTTCTTTTCTTTTATTACTAAGTCTGCCTACTTTTAACTCCCGGGTTCCAAGTTCGTTACGTTGTGCAGGAATCCAGCCATCAAACATAAAGGTGCCGTTGAGGATTGTGATAGCCCTTGGTCATATTTTTAGTTATGCATAACTTTGTATTCCATGAGTTAGGCACTTCTTAAACTCGCATTTAATCATATTTGTTTAAGTTGATGTTTACTAACTGTTACGCGGTGTAGTTTAACTGGTGTAATTTTCGTTATCATTAACTGAGATTTAACCCATTGTCTCTTCACTGGTTGGATAAGACAGCTAATTTCGATCTAGAGTGGCTGTTTTGTTTGACCTATCTCGAGTTCTCAGCGCTGGATCGCACTATCGATCGTTATTACTCGTTAATATGATGACCCCATTCGTTCTAGCGTGGCTATTTTGCTTGACTTATCTCGACTTGTTCTTATAGTGGGATTGTATTATCGATCAGCGTTAATTACTCAAAGATCACTGAATGCTAGACCGTTTAACAATTCTTTTACGGTATCTTGTTTTACACCAACAGCCAAGAGTGTTGAGGAACGCTCCTGTGTTTAATGGAGTTTATTGAGTAAAATGGTACACTCAGAGCAATCGGTTTGCCTGCATCTACTTACCTAGCTGTTTTCATTGGTCACAGTATCGGTCTGCTCCAATTATGTTTTCGTCCTTGGACGTTACTCCATTTCGAATAGTCCTTATATCTCCTGAAATCTGGATTTATATTCTGGGTTTTAGCTAGGATCTTCATGCATCGTCCATCTGAATACCCCGATGTCAATTTTCCAGTAATCTTATTGTTGAAATTGGAAGACCAACTGGAACG
Organism: Schistocephalus solidus; assembly: GCA_017591395.1. Taxonomy (NCBI): domain Eukaryota; kingdom Metazoa; phylum Platyhelminthes; class Cestoda; order Diphyllobothriidea; family Diphyllobothriidae; genus Schistocephalus; species Schistocephalus solidus. Next base: position 98,530 of record WEDG01000061.1, on the reverse strand, counting down.
TCCGGGACGGGAAGATGGTTTAAACGGACTGTTTTAGAATCATCAGGCCAATATCACATTAAAATAAGAACAGCAAAACCCACGTCTTTTCTCGACTTTCAACGCCAGAGATAGCATCCTGGTGCATCTATTTCAACCGTGAAGTACTGCACCAATTTCCATGCTTTCTTGTTGTCTGATTAAAGAATGGGAGCAATTATGTTAGCTTTCAGTTGAACAGTCTTCTAATGCCCCATGTATAGAAGAACTCTCGAAGTGGTTTTTGGAGCCTCTATGTATACTTGAATGATTCAATTCACCGAAGCGCTGCCAAGTTTTGCTCATTTGCAGTTTACACTGTGCGTTGTATCCCGAATAATCACGGCGGCTTTGTCACTTCCCACGACAAAGTTATCAACTGATTTTCGATAGCCTAAATACCGCGGGAGGACAAGACCTCATAAATATCGGAAAAGGATCTGAAAAAATAGGAGAACAGATTAATGATTACTCGCATATTAGTTTTTTCTCCTTCTAACTCTAAGGCGAGAACACAGGACCAGATTTATTGAGATTAACGAATCTAGGAAAAATTCATCAATCGGTGGGTTTGAGTTTTTACAGAAAATATGTATGAAAGTGACCAGGACACTGTACAAATCATTTCTTCGTACCAAAAATTCACCTAATATGGGATTTTAAAAGGGTAGCAGACTGCCATGTGAAGACAAGTATACAGACTCATAGACTAGGATTATGCATGATTATAACCTTTAGGGATGATAATATCCTGTCACCAATCCACCATGTGCTCTACAGAGTGGACCTACATTCAAGGACGAATGTCATGCAATCTTGGCCATAATTTTAAACTGCGCTTTAAAGTAGGGATGATTGCCTCAGCGGAACTGCAATATTTATTATCTCGGAGCATAATCCTAAGATATTTCAGACAGAATAGGCTACCGGCTTTTGGAAGAACGTCTTATCGGCTGCCTGCACTCGGAAAAAATTAATATTTATGAAGTGTACATTTTGTCTATCGGTTTTCAGTGCACATAGAAATTCAAATAGATTTAATAGAAAACCTAAGTACAAATATTCTTTCTTTTACTCATTAGGTGAAAAATCACGTCTTCATGCTGTACACTCAAAAGAAGGGTATGCTTAGATTTTAAAGAAATTTTTCAATTCCCGATTAATTTTGAGCCCAAACTGCCGTTGCATTTGCTTTTAGAATTTTCAGTCTGCAAACTAGATGCCTTCCATGGAATTCAAACAATAAATTCCTCTATATTATTAACAATATAACATATACTGCTCATATGCTTTTGCAAGGGATGTGGACTACGCCGTGTACTTAAGGAGGTACATTAATAAACGAACAGATATGAGAGATTTAGATGGACATTTTAGAGTCGTAAAATATTTCACAATTAGAAGTCGAAAGATATCTGTCGTTCGATTTGAAAAGTTTGAAAAAGAGGTGATTTTTTAGTAAACCAGTACAGGAAAGAATCTTTTTGTTTATTTTTTTCTATAGAATATTTTTGAATTTGCAAGGTCATCGAAAATCAATAGGAAAAAATATACACTTCATAAATAGTCATTTTTTATGGAGTGCAGTTACTTCAGGAGGTTGAAAAGACAATCGTTCAAAAGCTGGAATCGTTTTACGTTTGAAATATCTTTGGATTATGATCCACAACAGTAAAATGTTACAGTTCCATTTCAGTAATCATTCCCACTTTGAAAGGCAGTTTAAAATATTGCTCAAGATTGAACGACATTGGTCACTGAATGAAGAACGATTAATTGTGAATGAATTTTTTTATGATGATGCAGAATTGCACAGAATTTAGGCAGTCTCTCTGGTAATGGAGGAGGGAGTGCGGTGAATTCAGCGCAAGTGTGCCTAACCATAAACCAAGCCACGCGTAGGTCACCATCTGTTGCCCTCTCCTTGAGGCACGCAGTGGTGGTCGTCATTCGTGACACTCAAATGTTTGTCTACTAATGCCACTCTATCCGCAAAACTTTGTCAATTAGTTTATCATTTTCAAAGATTGGGTCATTCCGCGGCTTAGTCTCTATGTTTTCCGAAATTTCTCGCTGAATTTTACTAAATTCCTCGAGAACGGATTTTACTTTCGTTATAAAGTTCTTTCCAGTAAGGCCGACAACAAAAACAAGCAAAAACACATTATCAGGCTTAGAAATTATTACTTTCTCACTCAGCTTGAGTGCTGATAGGGCAACCATATATTCCTGGGTAATGGTTGCGATTGGATTACTGGAGCTCTTCCGTACGGGCAAGCAGCGTCCACACCATCTAGCTTTCACTCAGTCCCCTCGTCGTTTTTCGTTTAAAATACACGAATTCTGTAAATGTTCGACCTCTAATTCAGGATTTCTCTCATAAATCTGGTGAATCGCTCTGCTTAAGCAAGCTGGGCACTTGGACCTCTTCCCATTTTGTAAAATCATATTTTTTCTCTGAATGAAACCAGTCTCTTCTTATGAAAAGAAACCTTAACATTAGAAATGTGAAGTTCCATTAGTATCCCAAGTTTTGTTCTACAATTTGAAATGTCACTAGCCATATAGTAAATTTTCCCCTGAATTGGTTTCTTCGGTAACAGCTGTTGCAACAAGCTGCGGGAAGCTCTGCATCATCTCCATTCCTGAGAATGAATTTATCTTAACCAGCAAGGAGGACAATAACTCCAGAGTGACTTCGCTGCGAACCCGTACAAGAAAAAATTTTGTCTGTTATAAGCCACCAGTACACCTTATGAGCGATATCTAGCGCGTTGGTACCGTGGGCTCGGATCAGTTTACAAAGAAGCAAGCGGGAAGAGATTCTTAGACATGGGTGGTGATTCTGAGTCTTGGGCGAACTTTATGGCCGCTGTCAGTTTGGTGGATGCAAAAGTGGCTCACAAAACCAAATGCAGACTTAAAATGTGTGTAAACGTGAGAAGGGGGAGGAGTGTTGAACATGTTTATTGCAAGGCATTCTGGTTTTGCGTTTCCGTCGATTATGGTCGGTCTCCCGTATTCGACAATTAGTAGGTTTTTTCTGAAGATTTTCACGTAAGATTTTCATCTTTTACAATCCCACGCATAATTCATCAATGACTTTGGTAGATTCAAAGGAACTAGGCTGGGATCTTTAAGGCCCTTTTTCATTGCCGATGCTGTCTTTCCTGTTATCTATCATCCGCAGTAACATCTCTAGACGTTGCTGACCTGATACGACATAACTGCTCCACAGAAGTGGTGCTAAATACTACTACTACTACTACTACTACTACTACTACTACTACTACTACTACTACTACTACTACTACTACTACTACTACTACTACTACTACTACTACTGATTAAACCAGTCCCATGCCATCGTGGTTAATGCTCAACTTCAACCACAGTGGGTATAGGGTTGACTCCTGAGGAAAGTTGACCCGATTGGCAAACAAGTTCATCAGAAGAAAAGACTACAATTTAGGCCATGAAAGCACTCTAGACCAGTCTTCAATATGGTCATTAAAGTTTTCAGCCAGCCACCTCGACATCGTGACTAGCCGAATGAGATCATCCTCAATGTGGTGCAGCGCATGGCAGACCCAGCTTATCGGTGGAACCCAGTAGGCGAGTTCCAGCAAGCAGTTCAGAAGAAGATGCGATCGCTGGAACAAGAAGTTTATTTGGCCTGACGTTTCGGATTTTCACTCGAACCATCTGCGGTTGTCGCAAAGGATAGCTTCACATATGAATCTGAAAGGTCAGGCCGATAAACTTCTGGTTCCAGCAATCACAGCCTCGTCTTCTTCTAAACTTATTTTAGCCCGTAGTGATGGTGGGCGCGGCTGGTCGGTTGTGTTTTTGCCCTTTGGTATAGCCATCATTTCATACGAAACAAGAGAGATAAATTAGATCAGTGGAGAGTAAGCATTAGCTTCTGGCGGCGCGGACCATGGTGCATGCCCACCAAAGTCCACAGAGTTTTGCTGCTTCCAGCGGTTTTGAAGGGGTGCAGGAGAGGGAGGCTGGATCTCGCAGTCGAGACTGGGTTTTCAATTCCGTTACATTCCCAAGTCCCTTCGCTTCACTCTGTGAAATTCGCCGAAGACTGCTTAGAACCTTTACCAAATCCTTGATATTGATCTTGCAATTAATAGAAGAAGGAAACCAGATAGTTTATCTAATGGCAAATAAATAGTAAACATAGGTTAAGGAGCTACAGTTTTCAGGTCAACTCTCGGTTGCAAGAAGAGATGAGCTTATTGTGTACACGACCGCGGAGTGCTGTCTCAGACTGCAGCGACCACGGGTGACCCTGCTGATGTCATGTGGTGATTATGTATAGATTGTACTGCATCGCAAAGTTTCGATTGACAAATTGGTCAGTTTATCCACGAAGCTGTATTCTGACCAATCAAAGTTACTCCTCGTGATTGCTGACAGCCAGCCTAAACGAGGTAGACAGTGCCACTTGCCTCGGAGCTAAGCTGTCTCCAAACGTACTGTGGTCCAAATCTACGCTTTTCGAAGATTTTCTATAAGCCCTCACAAATATTTATGGCCCTATTGCGATATCGCAATGGCCACAAATGTCCGCATGTGTCGGCCATTCCTCGTGGGTACGAATACTGAGTCGCTCGCCTAGTAGACAAGTGAAAGCCATATTTCTTGACGACCATTGCCTGAAACCCTCGAGTGGAGTTTGCAGACTCCGTCTGGATAGTTTAAAATCGTTTCGAAAACGGCAGAGATATCTCGAGCCATTCAAAAAAGATGGTTGAGATGCTTTGACCACGCTTTTCGTGGCGCACCCTGTAAGTTCAGCGCTGTTACCCAGGTCTAAATGAGAGTGACGAAGTGGTTGGCCCAAAGGCTGGCTGGACGTAGTCAGGAATGCGGTTTTCGGATCTTCGGTTTTCGTCACTTGGGGTGAGAGGGTGACTCGAGCCCTACAGGCAAGCCGTCGTGGTATAACTGAGATTAGCTCAGTCAAGCAAAACATATCCGCTACAAGTAAAAGAATGTCAGCATCTCCACTGGGCTTCGTGGCATTTTTTAGGGCATTTGAACTACCAGAACTCAACCATTTGTACCCTCAGTGGTCCGTAGGGTCTTTTACTGTCATTGGAATACCTGTCTAACAGGAATCTATTTGAGTGCTGAAACCAGGCCTTAGACATAATGATGCCATTGTCTTCGATAAAGCCCAAGAATCAGTCGTCATGGTAGCTCATTACTAATTGAAAGGTTTTGAGAGACGAAAATGTTTCCCGAATCACCCTTACCTCTGAGCTTGCTGCTACAGACTGCAACTTCAGTATCAAGCTCTCCAATGTCACGACAGCCTAAGCTGTATGGAGACCATAGCCGCTGCGGCCTTTAGGCCTGGTCCAGAATAGAAGAGAAGAAGTTGAACGCCAGTTGAGAGGACGTTGTATTCTGCATAGGCTAAGTGAAGAACCAGTTGGAACAAGTTGGCAGTCTGACGAAAGGTACATGTCCGAGGCCTTAAGAACGGCTTACCTAGTGAGAAAAGGTTGTGCATCACAGCGCCTTGAGCACATACATGTATGAGTCGGCCTTAGCGTTGATTGGCATGTTTGGATAGTCGAGAACCGGACCATGTGTGCAAGGACGCACGAAATGGTTAGCGTAGCAACAAGCATACGGAGTGGAACCACTACAACCCCGTTTAAATACCACGCGTTAATCTTTTATATTTCTGAAGGGAATCAAGCACCTATGTTTTCGAAGTTGGAGATGAAGCTGTTCTTCTTTGCAGAAATTCCATCGTGGTCTCGACAGTAGCTGCATTAAGGTCCACAATTTAACCTCTTTTTCCTATTCAGACTATGTTGTGTAAGTGTAGGCCAGCTTATTATGACTGCCTTGTTGCTATTCTAGTCTGTTTTACACTCAAGTAGGCCTGGTCAGTCACTTGCCAATCTATCTCATAGTGACTGGTTGACCAGTACCAGGAGCACTAACATACACAGGCCGCACCGCCTTCCCTTCCCCCTTCACGCATCGCGTGGGCCTAAACGGTCACATACGCCTCCAAGAAGATTTGCTCTAAACCACTGCAGACCAAACCTAATCTTCCTATCAGCCCCTACACCACACGAGAACTCGTCCCACACAATCCACCACATACACGGAATAGACAACTCTCACGTTAGTGGAGAGTTCACTTACTTCTTCCAGGGGCCTCTATTGTAATCTCCTGTCTGTGAGATGAGAGAATTCCACCACATTTGGTTAAAGCCGGTGTGTTGTGTTGGAGGTCAGGTCGTGTGTGGCACGTGTACACGGGACATTTAACTCTGTCAGACACTGGCGCCCAATCTCCGCATCAGCTGTCTGGCCGGGAAAGGAGAGAGTGGGGTTGACTCTGGGGAATCCGGCTCCACAACTTTTCAGTAACAAACATTAGATAATCAATCAATTAGACTTTTTGAAGGCTGGTTACAGATTATAAAGTCAGAATTTTGCATGTGATTCCGTGACGACGAATTAAGTCGCAGTTCAAAGAAACGTATCAAATCTTCCAAAAGAACATGGGCAATATTTGACTGAAGACCCTTCACGGGATAGCCAGCTTGTAAGATTTTGTACATATGGCTGAGTAGAACCGAGCAGGCATACGCGAAGAAAACAACTACACTCTTAACTTGGTGATAATCTGATAAGGACCCCCCTAAAAGTGCTAAATTAGATTGTGCCCGAAAAGTACACTACAATTCCTTGGCAATAACTTACTAATGAACTTTTCGTAGATTAAAGGACTACTTATGCAAGACTTTCTGGGCAAATTTCTTTGGTGTAGGACGGTATTGACTCGGTTTGGAATTTTTAACTCTGGCAATTAACATTGGCGAAATAACCACGTAATGCCGAGATAGCAACGTGAGAGTCGAAGATGCCTAAACTGCGCTTCGAACCCACGCAAATGCGCTTTCGATAACTGGATGCTAAACCAGAGAGGTAAATTTAAAAGCTAGATGATGGCTACAGGGGAAACATTCTGGTAATTTGAACACCGCGATCATCTCACAGAACAGTCCTTGCTATAATTTCTTTGAAGACTCTTATCTGCTGATTTCTGTATTGTTTTGTGGCAATATCTAGGACAAAAGTCAAGTTCAAGGGATGAGCCAAAAGTACAATACACGGCCAAACTCGTGAGTTATTGCCAAAAATTTACGGTGTTTGCGCGGACTACGGAGGAGGCAATGTATTAAGTATCTAAAATAAATGGCGTTTCAAAGACATTCGTGTTCCTTACATGTTGACTACCACTTGAAACAGAAACACTAAGACTACAACTTTTTAATCAAAGCATACTTTGCGATTGTTTTTTTTTTCTTCAGTAATTCAAGCGCACATTCAAATTCCGCCGCTTGCACACAACAAACTACGGGTAGCTCATTCATCTCTTTCGATGAGCTGGAGTGTGCGTATATTCAGCCTTCCGAGGGCAGCCAATGACATGAGTTCATAACTCAGGAACCATTCAATTAAATCACAAGGTCAGCAATTGTAGATGGACGCGTGCGCACAGGCATAGAGCAATCTGCACATCGAGGCTTCAGGCCACAGCATGGCCCCTACCCCTGTCAGTGTCTTTGCCCTTCGCCAAAATAGGGCTGGAACTTGCAGTGAGAACTGTACGCTGATACTCTTAGTCGTTACAGCCTTGTCTTATTCATTTTGTTCGTAAGACCTTAAGAGCTTCCGGCTAATTGCTGGCAGTTCGACCTATATGAATAGACCACCAGGCCCACTATCTAGGTTAACCTTTCCTCAGCGGAGTCCCGTTAACTTGCCCTTCCGGACCCCTATTCGGCTAGCTCATTTATGCAGTCCCTCGCCCTGACGCCCTGACCTCAACCGTCCCAACTTTAACGTCTCTACCTTCCGCACAACGTGGTTCAGCACCTCTGCACGAACGGCCCTCAAATGTTTTCTCGATCCCGCAGTCTGCCTGTCGTCAAGGCTATGTCTGAATGCATGCTATAGGTGAGCATTGTCCGTCGGTCAGGATGACCGTCAGCCTCACCTCTGCCCATGGTTTCCAAGGTTAGTACATCTAAGTAGCACCCCCGCGATGAGTAACGAATGTGAACAACTTCACTAACCGTTACTGCTACACAGATCCGCATCCCAAAGGACTTTGCCGGTACTCTACTCAATCAGTCTATTTTCTCCGAGATCGACCTGGTCCGCGTCTTCCATCAGACTTTCACCGTGCAGGACTTTTCGAAGGCAGGTCATCACCTTTTCTGACCTCTTGTAGACGGAGTGCTATGTGGTCAACGCCTTGCCTACGCGTATTCTGCCATCTAGGTGGCCAGCACTATCATTGAAGAACACAGAAACATCTTGAGCCACTGCTTGATCACCATTAAAACGTTCACGCTGTCCACAAATCTTCCAGGTGGAAATCTAACATTCCCTCCCCTCTAACACCTGATCGACGATACGTTATGCCCACTCTCTCCGTTCAAAGGTTAGTTTCATCGGGAAATTCCAGCCTCCTACTTCCAAGCGTTAATTACAGTAGTTCCTAGGCCTGTCGAAACTGCCGATCACCAAAATCCTCTCCGGTCCCCGAGGTTTTATTTGAGCTCTCCGTAGACGGCCTTGCTGTTTTTGATAAAGTGAAAGCTACCGTGACCGATGCCACCCTTCTGACCCACCATGCTCCCGGTGCACCCATCTCCCTCACAATTGACACCCTCAATGTTTAAGTCAGCGCGGTCCTCCAAAAACAGTTTACAGGTCAAACCTAACCCCGATCCTTTACCAGAAAGTTATTTAACTACAAAATCGCCTAACATAATGTTTGGACTGGAGCTTCTAGCTGCCTGTGTAACCCGGAAGCGCTTCCGGCAATTTCCGGAGAATAGGGGCTTTATAATCACGAGCCAGTACCCCCTCCTTCAAGTTGCAGTCCCACCCGGACAAGCGATCCCGCAAAATCAACCAACTGAACTACGCCCACCAGCTAGGCTCTGACATCCGTGGTGAATTCTTAGGACTCAGGTACGCCCCTATAGTTTAAGTAGTATGTTAAGGTGGATTTTTCAAGCGCTGCCTGACCCAGTCCGGCTACTTTCGAACGGAGAGCAGCAGATTTCGGGACGAAAAACGTTTCTGCACGACTTGGCCTGACATAGAGTTAGCTCTTGGATTTTCATGGCCCAGCAATAGAGAGAGCTCTATGGATGTCACGCAAAGAGAATTAGTAGCCGCAAAAATATTAAGACCGGCTGGAAAAGGTGTGATTACGACCTTAAAAAGCACTAGTTACCACATTCACTGTGATTATGGACAGTCCAACCGGTCTAGTGGATGCCACAGACTGTACCACTCCACATGCGACTATCTGCAACAGCGCACAGAGAGCGCAACCCTTTCTCTTCTCCAATGACGGAGGCGGATAACAGAGGGTACAAATACGGCTTCCACATCCTGGTGAGCTGTGTCAAGCCAGGCTTTGAGTTCAAACCTTCAACATCTCCAGGTAGGCAACGGTGTCGACAGTAGCACCAAGTTCATCAGGCGCATGAGGAAGGATGCATCCAAGCCACCTTAGTAGTCTTTTTTGGATGACCTGAGATATCCTCGTGATATCATCACAGTCATTGGAATTGCCTCATTTTAAGGAAAGTCAGTGTATGTCACTCGATGAATGGTTCTCGGGCAACTCAAGGGACGGGTTTTCGGATCCACGCACAAAAAGTAAGTTGTTGTACGTAAAAGCGATTGGGGATAACCGTTTCACAATAAATGATGATCAGCTGAATTCCTTAAACCGGATCCAAAAATGTTCCCGACGACAAGATCAGCAAATTTGTCTGCAGAACTCAAGATTATACAACAGCAACGGAGATCTGGTCCCCGTAGATAACTTCGTAGCATGAGCAATGGGTGCAAAATTAACCCATTTGCAATTTAACAGGCTGTCAAGATCCTATGAACTATGGGCGCGATACAAAATTTTACCGGTTATAAGTATTTTAGTACCATACAGGGATCAGATTTAATTTAATGAGTAACATATGGCCTGACGCACAAAAATTAGGTCAACCTGGGGGCTTTACAAGTTTCCCGAAAAAGCAAACGCCCACTAGGTCAATGGTCCAGTCGAAAATGCTACAAATAAAGAATAAAGTATGCGGCCCACGACGATGCAAGCGCACGATTCTGAAAACTCATTTGGTGAATTTGAAAAATCACCAACTTTTAGAAATGCGCAGCGAGAAAATTGTAGAATGCCTGGTAAACCTATTTGAAGGTATATTTTGTAGAGCGACCGAGACTTATCCCGATAAATTGGACATCTCAACAGGTATTCATATAATTAAAAAAGTTTTAGCTAAAATCGGGCGGTGGTGGGGACCTCTGATCAATAGACAATATGACAGTTCAAGCGCCCATTTCGATGAGGTAAACCATATGGCCCACAGAATAATGTCGCAGGGACGGTGACTAGCACGTGATTTAAACTTCTAGTGATAGTATACTTGCGCTGCGTCTACCACACTCCTCCACATGTGGGCCCAGTAGCATGACCAAGGCAAAAGAACCGGTGGGAGAGCGTGCAGGTGGCTGGCGCGGCGAAGACCCGCAACGAAGCATGCACAGAGTGCGAGTATCGTGTAGGCCACATTAATGAGTCATTGCAACCTGACTCTTAGTCCATCAGTCGGCTACCCCACACAGATACGCAATGATCTAACTGCAAGGTTCGAGTTATCCCGATATTTGTCAACCTTCCAGGACATAGCCTTTAGCGCACCGTGACAGCTGCAAGTGCACCCAGATTTGTTATGGTGGGTAGTGTGCTGATGATTCAATCTCACTCTCTAGTCTAGCGTGGGGAATGGGTGCAGTGGCTGACATGGTTAGTGACCTCGTCTGCGCGTGCCATATAGACGACCTGATCCCCTAAATACAACACACCAATATTTCCCTCGAAATTGGTGAGCGATTCGAAGCTCACGTGTAAGAGTGCTATGTAGGCCAAGGTATGAGGCTTTACATTAAAAAGTAAAACCGGACGGTCAAAACTGACTGGAATGAGCAAAGTCCTCTGTGCAAACGATAAACGATTTTTAGAAATGCGAAGTCACATTTCTGTGTGCCATAATCGCCAGTACAAATCGACTACTTTAATTCACTTTTATCCCGTATGACGCAAGAATCGTTCGGAAAACAGAAAAACGCGAGCAACGGGTATTCATATTATCGTGATTACATTTCTTATTGGACTTAAGGAAAACGAAACAATTAGTAAGCTGTTACGGTTTATAAAGCCACACTTACGGCCTGCATGCTGCAACAGGGTAAAAATGCGAAAACTGGAAGTGAAATTGGCATATGCATGATGGCCTACAGTCATGGGAAACCGTTTGCAAACTCACTGTTCCAAGGATATAGTGACAGAACACAGGGCAAACACTGCTGACGAAGCCAGAAGCTTTGACGTCGGTCGGCCACAAACCGTATAAACATGCTGTCCGAGTTTGTCCCATCTTATGGAACCGCGTGAATATTTCATGAGGGAATACCTTTAAAAATACAAGCGTAATGTCGATGTGTTCGCGGCAAAACAGTGGAACATTCGGAATGACAAACGTTTGAGGAAGAACAATCAAGCATGCGATTGCGTAAAAATGTGAGCATCATCGGGCAAGAAACCAAATACGCATTCAGAATGCACAATAAACCTGAGGGAACTTTAATACAACTTCTTAGGTCGTACAACAGGTAACTGATCTTTCAGGTAGGAAAGAAGATAGAACAAACTTCGCCGCTTTCCCTTCAAGAAACTCGACACTAGATCATCATTGGTGGCTAGAAGTGGCCTACTTTCAGGAAACATTGTGTATTCACCGGTTTGAGGAAGAACGTAATCGTTGGCCGAAAGCGAAATAAGAAACAAGAACGGAACAAACCAGACAAAGAAAGTAAAATATGTCAAAACTACAGGAAATTCTAAACCATACAATACCTCCGATGCAAATGCAATCACATGATGCAAAACTAATAGGGCAAAGCTAATCAAAAATTTCCCAGACGAAAAATTGAAGGCTGGGAAAGTGGACAACAGTTGAAAATAAGCCATATGAGCGCCTACACCAGCAATGACAAGAAGCCAAGAAAATCCGTCCATAAAGGGTAGAGTGAAGTGGGCAAAAATAACCATGAATATCGATATTCGAATGATTTTTCCAGTGGCCACAGTGTACTCCTCAACTAACTCCGACAGATAGAATAATCCTATCGCCATACATAGGAATGCGGCCGCTCCATACAGAAAATATATTGCAAAGGACAAAATTCCAAGAACAGAAAGCTAAACCGTTGCGTAAATTTAGTAAATCACATACCATGACGATTATTGCAAGGGAAGGTAATGCGCAAGAAACATCAGACCTTGTTAGTTAGTGGCGGTGTAACGCTGATCACGTATACACCAAGTTCGAATAAAGCTCGCAGATATTTCAGTGTGTAAAATGTGACAGAATGCGCACACTACCTGGCTAAATTATTCTATAACCCGAATATGCCCATGTTTTCTGGATAACTCACAGGTCCTCTAGGAAAATAGAATGTAACCGATGCACAGTATCTATAAGTTAGTGGGCTGTATAGTTAAGGCAAATAAACAATGTAATGCTTTCAAAGCTACTGTTTGCCAACGGAAAGTATAATCACCTACCTACGTAACTAGCAGTCTAAAGAAACCAAATATTTCGATACCCTTTCAGAAAGTCACTTTGAGTGCGCAAAGCAGGGCTCCGTAATGGCCACTACCCCCTTAAATCTCATATTCTCTGCGAGGCTGGTGGAAACCTACCTTGGTGACCACCCTGTGATCCGCATCGTCTACAGAACTGACGGGCACTTTCTCAACAGTCGGCTTATGCAGGCCCGAAAGCTTCTGCCTACAACTACAGTCATAACTTGCTCTTTATTGACGACCATGCCCTTAACCCCGTGACAGAGGGGACATGCAAATGAGCATGGACCTCTTTGCCGCAGGCTGCACCAAATACGCATTTAATATCAATGCAACCAAAACGATGGTCGTACACTGAACACCACCTAACGCAGAAAACAAGGCTTCCCAAATCAATTTAAACGGCCTTAAATTCAAAAATTTGGAAAGCTTCGCTTAACTGGGAAGTACGCTGTCATGCAACGTGAGAATCAACGACGAGGTTGATCAACGGATCTCCAAAGCCAGTCAGGTTTCCGGGTGGTTGCAAGCCTCCGTGTGGAATTGCTATGGTATTCACCTGAACACCAAACCAAAAACGTACGAGTCCGTCATCTTGATGACACCCCTTTACGGTGCGGAGACCTAGACTGTTTACCTTTACCAAGCCAAGAAGTTGAATAACTTCCATCGCAGCTGCCTCCGTAGAATACTGAAGCTGAGATGCTAAGACAGATTCCAGACATGGAAGCCCTGGAGCGAACGGGAACCCTCAGCATCCACGCCATTCTGAGGTAAGTGTGACTGAAAAGGAGCATTCAACTGGTGAGAATGGACGACAAACGACTACCCGAACTACACTTCATCTCTTCTCATCCGCATATGCACATCACATGATCACACGCAACACCACACAAAACATACTACCAGTCTGCATAACTGATAAGCGACTTTTTTTAAGTTACCTGAATAAGCTAACATTATCGCCGCATGCAAAAAAATCTGTAAAGGCTGTACAGATATGTGGTTTTATATCACACGATTTCTTCCTTCCGGAAATAAAGTTAAACCTGTACCACACGTTTGTTCTTTCTATCCTAGAATACTGTTGATGATGCTGATGAGGATGGGCTGATGAACGCCTCTGACGCAGTAAGATTAAAAAAGTTCATAGGGTTTTTACTGGGAGACTATTTTCTCTTCCTGGATCCAGTATCTCTTATACGGATAGATGCCAGTTAGCAAACATTAAATTTCTCTTGGTTAGAAGACTCGAAGCCGGTCTCTGCTTCTGTTTCGCGTTAACTCTAGCCCAAATCTCCCACAAATTAATGCTCTCACTCCGGTAGATCGACCCTATGTCACTCGTACTTCCTCCATGACCATTTCGCCACCCCTTATTTCCACAACTAACCGTTCTCAGTTTTTTGCCTCCAAATATGCTTTCTTGTGGAGTAAAAGGATCCTCTAGGTATTTGAGGCAGCTCCCTTGATATTATATTGGTCTCAAAAAACATTTCCATTCTCCTCTGCAGCGTCAATCTTTACATTCACTTTTTCGTTCCCTCCCCCCCTTCTTAAACTAGCATCACCAAATCTTGACAACCTTGATACTTTCCTCTGATCAAGGCCGACGATGGTCTCCAGGTTCATTTGATGATCGAGGCAGGTTCTGATAGTTTCGCCTCTTTGTTGGTGGACTATGCAGTCAGCAAGGTCACATCCCGATGATGATCTCGTGACCTCTACTGTCCCCTCTTCGTTTCGACCCTGGTGTCCACGATGAGTTCCTCCTCTCTCACCTCCACTGGCGGTAATATACAGTAGCTCTGACTGCTTTATTATCTCTCACCCGACAAGGAGCGTTCCGAACCCTCATACGTTTTCAGCAACATCACAATACTATCCCATTGCATATAGCTATTAATTTTTAGTAAAACAGTTTTTTCTCCGAGTCTTTTTTTAAATTGGCAGCTCCTATTTAACCGTAGGAGTTTTTTCACTGCTTCTTTTCTAGTTTACCGTATATGCCAAAGATTTTTGACTATTGTTTCAAAAATGGCAAATCGTTCTGAATCGGATATGCCTACCATATTACTCATTTCTGCTGTTAATGTGGCTGCTCACATGGTGCAGGATTTATCCAAATGGAACATTTGTGCCAAGAAAGGGAAAGGTGCCTTGGGCAGTAACACTGAGCAAAGGCCTCAATATCATTTTTTACTAAATCAAGAATGGTGCTGTGATCTGCCGGCTTGTATCGATAGGTAACTTTTAAATCGTTGGCATAGATAAAGGGCAAACCATTTCAAAATAAACCTGGTACATCATTGACAAAATGTCAAAATAAGAGCGGGCCATGCACACTACCCTGAATAACTCCACTCCTCACACGCGCGGGGTTTGAGATAACATTGGAGATCTTAAAATGTTGTGTGCAAGATCTCAGGTAAGAAGTTATCAAATTCAGAATTTTACCACATATACCGAAAGTGGAGATTTTCAGGAGAAGAATGGCATGGTCAACAAGATCGAAGGCCTTGGTGAAATCGAAGTAGCCTATGTAAAGTGCAAAACTATTGTCTCTAGATTGCAGAACATGATCAAAGAAAGAGAGCTGACGGGTAGCACAAGACCTTGTTTTGAGGAACCCAGGCTGGGCTGCACTCATAAGGTTATTCTTGGTTAAGTGATACATAATCTTATCATTGATCAAGGTCTCCAAGATTTTCGAAGCTGTGGACAGTGTGTTGATTGGCTGAAAATCGTCAAATGACGTAGATAGGCCATGTTTTGGGATAGTTAGAATGTGTAATTCCTTCCACACACTGGGAAAGTTTTCACTTTCCAGAGCTAGATTAAATATCTAAAACAGAAGGGACGGGAAAATATCACTAGCATCCGCCTTTATACTACTGATCGGTACGCCATCTAATCCAGGACTATGAGATTGACGAAAACGGCAAATGGCTACGGTAATGTTCCAGAGGGTAAAAGTCATGGTGTCGAGGATGGCACCGGCCCAACCCTGGATGGTTGGAGGGGAAGCAGCTAGAATTTTCGATAAATGTTCTGGACAAGAAAGCTTTAAAACTATCAGCCGTCAATTTTGTCATCGACTATGGGATTACCGAAAGGCGTATAGAAGGATGCATTGCCATGTTTTTCTCTGGTTTCTTATTGCGCGTGAAAAATGTTTCATGACATTTAACAAACGGTTTTTAACATAATTGATTTCATCGGCTAGCCGCTTTTCGTCAGATAGTCTCAAAGCCTTCTCAAAAATCAGTCGAAATCAAGGGCAGAACGGAAATGTCGATTTCGCAAATGGAATCGACGAGTGAGTTAACGCAACCTATGGCGAAAAGGTAAACATCATCCGTGACTAATTAATTTCTTACGAGGAAAAAAACAAGAAATAATTGGATCCGAAATTTGCTACAAAAAAACCGGATCAGGTGTTCACATCCTGATATAGAAAGATCTCAGACCAGTCATGGGAGTTAAGATGTATCAATACTTCTGTCGAAAGTGCAAATTGGACATCAAAGAAAAAGCTATATTTTTTGGAAAACGTTTCATTGGTTTTGAATTGTAGTGTAGGAACAAAGATATCATAGTCTGAGCTCCCAAGTGGGCCTAAGATGACACTTTGACAGGCAGGCAACCTATGTAGAAGATTTGATCAAGTATGCTTGATCCTCGGGTAAGGGAAGTCAACAACATGAGTCCATATGCCGATATCTACGGCCTCGAGTAAGTCCTCGAACTTAATGGGGCCCGAAGTGACCGGAAATCATTGAATTTCAGGAAAGTTGAAATCACCTGCAATTAAGCAATACTAAAATTTAAGTCAGCTGCCCCGTAAAATGCTTGTGAGAGACATAGAACGTTATCCACAATGATATTTGGCGGGCAAGAGACACAACCAACAAGTAAAGAGTTCTTATTTTTAAGGTAATTTGAAGCCAGCAGCTCTCTTCAACCGCGGTAAATTGTGGATGGTCTAAGGGCCGAAATACCAGCGCTTGCGCAAAAAAATACAGCGTACTCCACGACGCCTGTGGCGGCAATAATTTTGAGTACAATTATAACCTATAAGAGAGAGTTCGGAGTCAGCTACGGAAGGTGTTGCCCATGTTTCAATTTCTATAACAATATCTGGAAATTGGACGAAGACTAGAGTCTGAAGCAGGGGCATTTTATTGAACAAGGATCGGGCATTTAGAACAAACCGTTTAAGTGAGCAAGCTGAATGTTTTTGAGGGGGGGGGGAGGGGGGTGGCTAAGTCATCCATTGGTTGACAGGCCACTGAACAATAAAACTATAATCATTCCTCATAACAGTGATTTGGTTCCTGTCAAATTCGCTCTTTCTTAGATAGCTGTAGAGAACCTTGGGATTTGGACTTGCTCTGTGGAGCAAATCATTTTGCGTAATCCCGGTGTATTTTTACAATGAACCCTTTCACCATTTTTGCCAGTGATTGATATTGCCATGATGTTGACAACCGATTTTTAGAGTTTTTTAGGGAATCAGTTTATGACTCCCATTGATACTTAACAACTTCTTAGTGTCCTTGGTCCCTCACATGAGCAGGTCATTGTTAATAATCCTGTATGTGAGCTGTAGGTCGCTAAACACCCTGGAACAAGGTTACGCAAAAATTTGGTTATTCGAGTATGTGTTTTTAGAGGTTGAAACAGCATTTTCAGTAGTCAACTGCATTTTCTCTTTGTATCGTTTTCAATAAAACTTACGCTTGTCGCAAAACTATTTTTAATATTCTGCGTCAATGATGACTGACTGTCACCGTGTCACCTGATTCGGGGCCTATTCTATCTTATCTTCGTACTAAGAGTCAGAATGGAGTTAAGAGGCTTGCTTTGCTTGCGTCAAATTACGAATTTAGTTATACATTCGAGGACCACAGACACAGAGCTCTGAGGAAACCTGACGGAATCCTGATGTCGTGACCTACTTAGAATTCCTCCCCGCAACGTCAGTCAATTAGAGAAAATTCATTTTAGATGCTCGTTAGCTAAAAATTATATGAACAGTTGTTCTTTAACAATATAAAGCCAGATAAATAAAAAAATCAAACCAAAGTACTTGAAGCCGATTATTCACTACCTTCGGTTGTCCTTTGTTTCAATCCGCCATTACATTTGTAAGCGCGCCGTTCGTGGTCACTCGTGTACCGCCGTCCAAAATGCGTTACGTTGCGGCTTACATGCTCGCTAATCTGGGTGGTAATCACCACATCGGAGCGGATGATATCAAAGCAATTTTGGACTCCGTTGGTATTGAATGCGAGGAAGAACGAGTGAATAACGTACGTTTTTCTTACTTATGATATTTATGGCTAAGTAGTTGCTCGCTCAACTTAAGGGAAAGAACGCGCACGACTTGATTAATGCCGGCAAGGCTAAGTTGTCCTCAGTGTCGGTTGCTGCACCGGCTGCCCATGCTGCTGGCGGTGCTGCTGCACCCAGTGCGCCGGCCGCTGGCAAGGAAGAAGCCGGCGGTAAGAAGGAGAAAGCCGAGGAGAAAAAGCCAGAATCAGACGAGGAGTCAGACGATGACATGGGCTTTGGTCTTTTTGACTAATCTGGATTTTGTATAAACGGTTATTTGAAATCACTTCTGCTTGTGTGTCTGTGTTCTTCCCATAGAGATTGTACAGTTCGGGCTCTCGTTTCGATTTCAATTCTCGCGTCTGCGAAGGATGGCTTTTCTGCGGCAAGAAAGCGGTATGACCTCTCGGTGCTCATTCCTGTATCTTCTCGGTCTTGAATCGGTACATTTTGTTCACTGTATCCGAGGCAGTAATCTCCGTCCCTTTTCATAAGTTTGTTATTTGCCGTAGCGCATGGTTCCGAGTGATGATGCGCTCGCAAGTTTTTTAAAAGCACGGGGATGCTCGGAAGGGTGCCTGAAGTTACCCACGCTTATATGCTGCCATGTAATGAAGCAGGTCTCTGCGGCGCCTCAGACCACTGCAGATTTTTGCTTGCACTGTTTGCGTGTTCGTTTCCTTCCAACGCCGTACCTCGAAGTCACCCTTCTAAGGTACTTTTTCTGCACGAACACATATTTTAGTACACCATAACCAGCAAAGAGTAGGTTCCTCTGGATGCTTAGTTTCACACGAGATCTTTATGTTTGTTAACTTGTCTAACTGGTGACTAAGAAACCTAGAGGTGAATGCTTTGGACTGCTCCCGTTTCTTCTCGAGGTTCCATGGCTCGGGTTGACTACTTTACTTATAGTCAGTCTTAGGTTGAACCTTCTTAATTTCAGTTCCTGTCTTAGTTGCACGACTTAGGAGTTAAGTAACTTGCTGATCTCCTGACTAGGTTCTTCGCCTATGAGGGTTGCAGTTGAGTGTGGGTTGTGTAATGTCCACACCAACTGGCTATGATATCTGGAAACTGAGGACAGCTGCATCTGAACACTTTCAGGGTGTCCTTTCCAGAGAATTTGCGAGTCTGCTAAACAGCCCCGTTCTGATCACACCATGTAGAATAAAGCGAACGATGCCGTCGGAAGTTGCATTTTTGAGGGAAGATCTACGAGAGCGTAAATGTTTCTTAATCCCCGCTTGCGTACCCGTGTGAAGGTTTCAGTTTTTAGGTCGCATTACTGTGAGATCGGTTACGGTCGCTCGATTCCGGTTATAGGGGCAACCCTCTAAGTGGGATCACCATTGAGTATATTTGTTCGCGGTGATCTTACGGGCTAAATGCTGGGGCCCAGCTTCGCGAATGTTAGAGGCGATAGGCATCGATAGTACGATCGGCGTTGCCTGCGATGTTCAACCTGTGCCCCGCATCGTAGTGTGTACAGGGTAGGTGACTGGCACGTGATTTAATTTACTGTGATAGAAATATTGCTCGACATCTGCCGTATTCTCCTCACTCACTCGGGCCCATTGTCAAAAACACGGAAGGTGCGAGCCTGTCGTTGTGTGAGCCTGCACCTAGATGTACAACCACTCAATTTTTGGCATTTGCTATGCCTCGAATACCCAATATCGTCTATCGTGTCCTGGTTGGTCCGTCATGTTTGTCCAGTGTGCCTCGTAGGAGACCTACGACGTCTGGATAAGAATCTGAAGGACCAGCAGAGTTGACCGAAAGATTCTTCGGGTTACCTTGGGACGGTAGACATCAAGTTGGACAGGGCTGCATCATAGCGTCAGCAGCAATGTTAATATTTGCGTTCAGGTTATTTTGAATATGAAAATAGGCTGACGGATCACGTCACCTAAGATTCCTAAGGTCTGCTATAGTGACGCCTTTCCACGTTGCGACTGGCGAGGTGACGTTTGGAGTTACTGCTTTTAAAGAATTGGATGGGCATGAAGGAGTGGACCGCTGGTTATTAAATTTTTGAGGAAGCGATGTTTAGCGAGGAGACTACGACTGTGCTCTTTTTCGGCTTTGATTGCGTTACACCGAGTTAGTTGTTGCGTCTATCTACAGGATCGAATCTGTTGGGCTAGACGCAGCTTTCCCGCTACAATGACCGAGTACAGAAGGCCAAAGAGTCACATCTATATAAAGACGGCTCTCCTGGGCCACTATTTGGCATTGGCCTCTCCATTCCGTGCAATGAAGTAACGATGTTTTGCATTAACTTCTCATAATATGAGTGAAGGTCGCTCTCATACTATCTAAAACACCTTATTTCATTGACTGGTGCTTCGTTGAGATTTTAACGATTACGGGCAACCTCATTTGATGTGGGTCTGTATGCTTAACTCGACGGATCGTTGTCTGATGATATTCGATAATATTCGGTTTCCCAGTGCTGAGGGATTATGGGATGGGTAATCGTCATGCTTTGGTCTTCTCGGTATCCCCTGTTTCACTCATGGGACCTTCTGGGTCGAAGAAGGCCTTAAAAGATCGATTTAGACGGTGGTGTTCTCACCGTCAGTTAGGTTACCTCTCGGGCCTGAGATGTGTTGCATGTTTCTATCTAGACTGAGAGCGGTTAGTTTTGGATTCACCATGTCTTTCTCGGAGATACGGCCGGGGATCACTGTTTCTCTTAGCACTGTTAAAGAACAACTAATTCCATGACGTCGCTCAGAACATAGCTTCATATAGGTCGTAGTAGATTGACGTGAGTCAGGTGATGCTAACGTAGTCGATATCAGTCAGCCGGCTTCCTGGTGTTTGTTCAAAACAAAGTGAAATGGATTGCGACAATTTACGTCAACTGCCCATTTGACAAAGTGAAATGTTTTAGAATTCTACTTAGATAGGATTGGCCACAATGGTTCGCCGAATGCCTAAAAGTGTCGATTAGACGAGAGTTGTGAAGAGTAATTTTGTCAGTGTGAACCAACAGTAGGTCTTAGTTAGGATGATAAGTCTTACATCTTAACTCTTCGTATTTCAGAGCTAACCGCGAAGGCATTAAACCCAACTACAGACCCTTAAAGTGTTTAGGACGCCTTTAAGTCTTTCTGGCTATCAGATCGTCACATCAGCAGATGTTTGCTGCGCTACAAGGAGCACATGTTAGTTGCGTAAACCAGTTCTGACCAACGAAATTAACCTATTCCATTAGTTGTGGCGTGAACCAATTAGGCATATTGGGCAGTCTTCTAAACAGTTCCGCTGGGGAAGTTTATAGACCGGCTTTTGCATCTACGATGGGCCGATGCTGAGATTAGGAACCGAAAATGGCTCTTATAAAGAGCTTTTTCGGTTTAGCATATTCCAGTCCATCATTGCCTAGCTCCCATACAGGTTGTACCTTCTCACAGATTCTGAGATGATGACCGACATTACGCAATGAGTCACATAAACCGCTAAGGAAGAAACTTACGATCTTGTGCCTTTTATCTTTATTCCTCTGGCACCTGGGTTAGTCATTCGAACATCGTTTGTGCTTGAGACACCGCCGAATTTTAGATAGCGGATTCTGGTACCACATAGTAACATGGACAAGTAGCACGTTCTAGCATCAATGTCTAAGGTCCTCTTTAATGCGTTTCTAATTATGCCCTCTATGCCCCCATACGACTGGACCAGCTTGGGGATCGAATTTTTGCCATGGTTGCCATAGCCTAAATATCAGTGGTGCTTTACCAATTGTGCGAGGTTCCGCACAAACATTCGGCACAAGCTGATTCCCACTGGTCTTTCGATTTATAAAGGTTTTATCTAGAGTGGATGTCCCGAGAAAGTAGGAGTCGGAATCGTCTACATGGGAGCGGCATTCAGATCGAAATTTCGACACTAGTCGGGTTCTTCTAACCAAATCCAACAGGATTTCCGAACACCTATTCTGCAGGAGTTATTTATGCTAGATAGTTTTGTTATACCGAGTTAAAAACGCCCCAGTACGCGATGTCTACCTGTGTTGATGGTTTGTTCATCGTCACCGATGAGGAATGCCGTAAACTACAGAAACTGAAAATAAAAAAAATATACTGAGGAGATCTTTCTGGTCTCTGATCTCACTGATATCTGCTAAAAATCGGCGTAGCCCTTTTCGCAATTTTTTGAAGTGCCTGTCATCCCAGACATGCGTTTCTCTTTCCCTATCCCTTGGCTTTTTAGGATTGGTGGGCCAAAGCCAGATTTCCTGTAAATGCGGATATTTCAGTTTCTCACAGTATCAGTAGCCCACGCTCAGCTAATTACGCTTACTACGAGACCTTTAAACACGCGGTTGTTGATGAATTTTTGGAGGCTCTGGGTAGTTAGTTAAACGCCTCAGGTCATATCGAATTTTAACTTTTGGTGGAGGTGCTCTTGAATTAGTGTTTTAATGTTGAATAAGTTCGACAGACTTGATTACTACGACCGCGCGGTTGTGACCTTAACTCGCGGCTGCGCGATCCCCTCGAGTTTGTAATCCTTTAGGATTAGGATTTTTGCCATCAGCGGCTATTTCGAGAATCAAGGTGACCGTAACTAGGCCTCCTTAGGCCTGTTAGGTTAGGAATCACACCTCTTAGCAAGGATATCTCGCACATGTGGGAACATGATAAAGAAAGCACAATAGCCAGTTTTATCATAAGACTTGCCATATATTTGCAACTGCCGTTCATTTACATTCAGTAACAAGTACATAGAGAGGAAGCTGCCATGACGACCGTGACAATCTAAAAAGTAACATCGTTTAATAACAGAGAGGAGTTACCAGTGAAACAAGGAGACCGGATCCAAAGATGGCAATCAGTACGCTGAAACGGCGAATGTAGGCTCTGAGAGTTGGGAAGCAGCCCTATAAAATAGGTTAATAAATGTTGATTACGTGTTTTTGAGCAAAAGAGCGTGCTATATTGAAATGGGTTCTTCTAGGGACACTTCTGAGTGTTCTCAGGGCCATACGGACGTCAAAATTGCTAGCAATTTCCACACTACTGCATACCCTGTAGTAGAGAGCATCGTTATGCGGCCCGTCTGTGAATTTGGGAGGGCCATATGGCCAAAACTGGCACTGGTAGACATTTTGGTACTCGTCTGTCAGCTGGCGGGTCAGGTAGTCTAGTTTTCGGTAGCAGCAGGTCTTCGGTACCATGATGAATGCAGGATTCGACTCTGTAAATGATATAAAGACTATTCTTAACGACGGTCATTACGATATGATATAGACAGGTGGATAAAACTTACTGTCACTGTAGAGGTAGATTTTGCGATGCCGTTCCATTAGAATACATTGGCGAATCTAAGCATTATCGAGGCTATTGTAACTTGCGAAGAGTACTGAAAGGTAGGCACACCAAAAAGGTGCCCATGCCCTACCGATGCTATTCTAATATGTTATGTTCGCTGTTTCTTATCATATTTATCTACAAATGCATGCGCATTGTAGGTTTTTGCCTTTCTTTAATCGTGGGAGGGCACAATGCATTTTTAAAAAATAGTGTAAAATCAATTCGAACTAAATAAACTGAAACAAAGTGAGAGGATATCAGCTGCGACGATTCTGCGATTGCCTATTTCTGAGTATAAATGAAGTTCGTCCTTATTCCAGACCTGCATGAAAACAGGAATGCTTTAATAATTGGGGAAGTAAGAACGGACGATGGGAGAAAACATGGCTTGAGTTTCACTCAGAAGAGGTGGATAATTCCCGACAGCCTAACCCATCGGCTTCTCCGGGCAAATCGTTCGTATTGGGAGGTTAATATGACTCTGGGAGCTACTGTGGAAACTGTTTTTCGTGACAGACTGACGCTGGTTAGGTCATGTTCTATGACCAAAATAATGCGAGTTCGTATCTCGGGACCCGCAAACCAACGTATGTGTAAAACTGGCTGATCACGGCTAAGAAGCCGTAAAAGGCCATCCCAGTCTCCCTTGCCTTTGTTGGTATTCCCTTTCTGTCTTTAAATAACTGGTCGCTGCGCGACTGCCTGCAAAAGTCCTAGATTAAGCCCCGAGGCACAACGGGACGAGCTTGTCTCGTTGCCCGATCATTGAAGGCACTTCCAACATAGAAGTCGCCGTTATTTCTCCCTTCATCCCGCACTGCATATGCCTATGTATGTACACATCATCGCTGAAATTCCAGTTAGGTTACTGACCTACAACCTCGTCGAAAAACGTTTGATTTCAATAATTTGTCTGCGAACGGATCAAAGCGTTTCAGGAGGTTAAATAAACGAAAACGAGTGAGATAGTCGGTTTTAAGCAGTCATTGTACGCTAGAAAACAGAATAGTCAAGTGCAATTCTTTTAACGCCATTTTACACCCGAGCTTCAGGTGATTTGATTTCTGCATGAAGGTATTTTGTGTATCCAGAAACGGTTTGCATAGTCCAATTGCGCTCCCCTCAGAAATTGAATTCAGATGCCCCACAGCATAATGGGCGCAGGACGGTGAGGAGCGGTAAGCATTTGAGATCGCCTATCGGTTCGACAGACAACTGTTCAACTTCCATTGCATGCGGACCTCTAGGCAAGTTCGTTAGACCAGTGCACACGACCGCTTGTTCGTGAATGACTATACACTAAACAGCACCTTTAGACAAGGACATGCAGTGGAGTGCGGGCTTCTTCGCCTCAGCTGTTTCTGGGGAAAACGGAAGGTAAAGTAGCCGGAAACGACCCCGATACTGGGATTCAAGGAAGAACCTTCCTGCTTAGAGAAATACAACTAGGATTGAATGGCCACATCCTGATAATGGATGACGAGAAACTGCTAAAGTGGTTATTCTATGGCGATATGGCTGCGGGTGTTCGCAGACTAGGCCAATAAAAGTGTCGTTACAAAGACACTCGGATGACCTACGCTGACAAATCGTGAATACCACCTGTTACACACCATACATTCCACACCATACATTCACACACCAGTGATTTAATTCCCTTTGTCAGTCCCGCTATGGTGGACGAAACGCCATATGCCCAACCGCGCACAGCTCGTATGCGCTGGAACTATGTCCTCTGATTTGGCCCGTTACATGAAGTGGCATGTGCAGACAAAATGTTAAGCTGTTGGTTGATGAATGCTCACCGATCGGTTACGGCACTCACTCGTCGCGTTCTGCCTTGCGACTCGTTCTCGGGCCCCACCAGCAGCTGCACAGCAGTTATGGCCAGATAAACATTGGCATCAAAGATAAGGGAGACTGAAATGAATTAGCCGTCATCAGCCAGTCCTGCCTTACAACAAGTGGTACACCACCCGAGGCTCAAACCCACGATTAGATGTTGATTAGATGTTCAACGCTTTAACACACTGTGCCACGGCCTCGTGGTCTTGCTTGTTTAAATCAGGAATAACGCAATCGATGAACGCTCACTGATCGGTTCCGCGACTCACTCGTCCCGTTCTGCCCTGGGGCTAATCAACAAGTCTCTGGTTTGAGCCTCGGTTAATGCGTCACCTGGGGTGTGGTATAACTGACTAATTGTGGCTAATGAACCAGTCTCCCTTACCTTTGTCGCCAATGTTCAGCTGGTTATAATGCTAGCCACTGTGCGGATGCTGGTGAGGATCGAGAGTGAGGCCCAAGGCAGAACGCGACGAGGGACTCCCGTACCCGATCGGTGAGCGTTCCTCAATCAATGCCAATACTCCCTATTTAAACCAGCAAGACAACGAGCCCGTGGCACAATGGATTATAACGTTGAACAGGTCGAGCCTCGGGTGGTACACCACCTGGGATTGGATATGACTGACTGATGACGGCAACTGAGAAAGCAATTGCCATTCCATTCCTCCTTGGCTTTGTTGGCAGTGTTCATTTACCTATGTTAAGCTCTGGAAGCCACTGCATCCATGTCCACCTCTGATTGTTCCGCCATTCTCTCACCATCAAAACATGTTGGGTCAGGTATTAGCGTACGGTAGATGCTGTGCAAGACTGAATCAATATAAATTAATTCACTCGTCGCTACGCCGACTCTGTGTGGTCGCGGTAAAGATAGTCGATCTGTTGATTTTTTGTCTTACGCAGGTACTCACTTGGTTATCAACCTCTTTCCCTTCTGGCGGATAGTTTCTCCATGCAAAAATTATGTTAATCATGCTATTCACACGTTTGCACAGTTCGGATACTGCGTTTTGGAGGGAGCCGCTGAATTAATTACTTATTTCTGATAGGACTATTTTTAGTGCGCTATAATTCGTAACTAATTGCGCACTCTGATTCAGCAAAGATTCGATTTGGACGTGTTAACGCATTAAGTATTTGATTGGAGCCTTCATAATGTAGATTGCCCTGTCCAAACTCACTTGCATGCTCAGTACTAGCATACAGCAACGAGAATCTCGTGTTAAAACTGTGAAAACTCACCGAGGAAAGTCCTGCTCGTTTCTGCAGCAATCAGCAATGGTGTCGCTGCGTTCTAGGGCGAACCTGTTGACTCACTCCCACCACACCCTCACCTTCCTCAGACCGTGCATACCACAGACGATAAAGCAGTGGCCTATGATTGGCTGGCACAGCGTTTGTTTGAGGAAATGGGAAACGCCCAACACTGCTTGTTGCCTTTATGTGACATGAATACGTGCCAGCTAGACGTAGCACTCCGGCCGCGGGTAATCTCTTGCCACACGCGTGACTGCTAAGACAATTAAGAAAAACTCCGTATTTGAAATACCTATTGTCCTTCAGCGCCTTAAATTTCTAACCACGGATTCAGGGACCACAGTCAGCTCGTCAATCCCATTCTTGGAGAAACTAAAAGGGTTAAGTCTCCTGCCAAATGACGTAATGGTCTCTTTTGATGTCACGTCTCTTTTTACTTTAATCCACCATCCATCGCCAGGAATCAACAACGGTGATTAACGACTCGGGTACGGAATAACGTACGTTCGCATCAACAGCGACCCCCAGAAATGCACACGAGGACTGCCAGTGATAGTAGACTAATGGTTGCCTGGCCATTTCAACCTATAAAAACTGCGCAACTTGTGCCCCAAGTACCCTTTTCTGCAATCATCCCTGATGCTGGGTTCGAGATAGCATGCGAAACGTCGGGCCAATAAACACCATGTTCCATTGGTCGCCTCTTCTTCTTCTTCTTCTTCTTCTTCTTCTTCTTCTTCTTCTTCTTCTTCTTCTTCTTCTTCTTCTTTTCTTTTTCTTCTTCTTCTTCTTCTTCTTCTTCTACTACATCATCTACTTCTTCTTCTTCTTCTTCTTCTTCTTCTTCTTCTTCTTCTTCTTCTTCTTCTTCTTCTTCTTCTACTTCTTCTACTTCTTCTTCTGACCTACTTCCTGTTCGATTCTATCAGTCCTTCACCTTGTGAGAAGCCGAACTAAAGTAAAATAACCCGAATTCTGGCAAAGGTAAACGTATAATATGCATGAGAAAATTTGGTGGAAGAAATCGGTTGGAAGGCCTTTAAAAAATTATTCGGGTGAGCGCAAGTCATTTAAGAGGATTCAATCGATATATATATATATATATATATATATATATATATATATATATGGAATGGAACCGACAAAGACAAGGGAGACCGGAATGGCCATTTCTGGCTTATTAGCCGTCATCAGCCAGTCATACCCAATCCCAAGTGTGGCACACCTGGGATTCGAACCCGCGACCTTTGGTATTTGAGTCGAACGCTCTACCATTTGAGCCACGGGCTCGTTGTTTTGTCGGTTGTGATCGGTATTATGATGATAGTGTGGGGCTCACCGATCTGCTTAAGGAACATGCATGTTCCGTTGTGCCCTGGAGCTCAGACTAGAGCCCTCGCAGGCGGTCGCATTTACACTCTTATGCCAAGTCTACGCTTTAGTCTGGTATTCACCATGAACAGCTTTCCATTAGAAGGTCAACGTATTTCGGCACTTGCTTCTGACTACCTTACTGCTGCACATCTCAGTCAAATGGCCGAACGGCTGATGAAGCTGCCCGGCATTGTCAAGCCACCAGTTGCCGCACTCTCAACTCTGCCAGTTTCTTCTGCGTTTCTCCTCTCACAACTGAACACTGAGCTTGCGCAGTTGGCTGAACAGGTAATTTCTTTTCAACAGCCTCTTCATCCCGCAGTCCGCCGACATCATCTACCCGGCCTGCCCAGCCTTCCTGATCTCGTCCCGCCTCAGCCACCACTTTGGATGTCAAAGCCCGCCACTGCATTGCTCTCTGCTCCTTCATTTCTCAGCCAAGAAAACGCGTAAAACTCGTCAGCCCGAAGGTCAATGCTACTAATCTCCCTGGCATCACTAGCTCTGTTCACACATTCTACATCTGCGACACCTGGATTGATAGGCGTTTCCTGGTTGCTACTGGTGCTCAACTGAGTGTCATTCCTCCAACAGTAGCGAACGGCCGGTGTCTCAGCCCTGGCCTCTTCCTTCAGGCCATCAAAGCTTAACCAGCTGCCGCCTTTGGTACCTGCTCCCTTCCCCTGGACACCGGCCTCCGGAATTTCTTCCCCTGGATCGTTTTCGTTGCTGATGTGTCATCTGCCTTTCTTGGTGCAGACTTTCTTACCGCCTTCGGTCCTATGGTCGACTGCCATCACTCCCGTTTACACGACCAGACCACCGAACTGGCCACCCGAGGCATCCAATCTTTTGCGGTCCCGACAACTTGCCGTCCTGGACCCTGCACCCGATAACCCAGTTCGGCAGCTCCTTGCCAAATATCCTGGCCTCACCCGTCCAAAATTCAGCATATCTACCCCGCCGCACCATGTTGTTCATTAAATCCAAACCACTGGTCCTCCTGTGTTTTGTCGGTTCTCCGTCTGGCGCCTGCACGACTGTCTACCGCCAAGGCCGAGTACAGGCATTTTCTCCAGATTCGTCAAACTGAAAGCCCTTGCGCCTCGTCCCTCCACATGGTTTTAAAGGCCGCCGCAATGACTGGCGTCCCTGCGATAACTAAAGGGCCTTGAACAGTGTTACCAGCCCGGACTGCTACCCCGTTCCGCATCTTCCGAATTTGGCCAGCGCCCTATTTTGTAAGCCCATGTTTTCGAAGATCGACTTGGTCCATGCCTTCCACCAGATACCAATAGCCCCAGAGGACGTTTCAAAGACAGCCCCTACCACACCATTTGGCCTCTTTGAATTCCTTTGTATGTCGATTGGACGCCGCAACGCTTACCAGACACTCCAGAGGTTCGTAGGCAGAGGGCTTCATGGCCTACCTTTTGTCTAGGCCTATATTGACGACCTCTTGGTGGCCAGCTCCACCGTCGAGGAACAAATGGAACATCTCGCAACGATATTTAACCACCTTCAACAATTTGGCGTTGTCCTCAACCCCTCCAAGTGCGTATTCGTCGTTCCCTCTCTCACTCGGACACCTGGTCGATGCCAACGGCATCCATCCTCTCCCTTCGAAGGTTGCGGTCATCAATGAATTCCTGCCTCGTTCTTCAAAGGGTTAACTCCAACGCTTTCTAGAAGGGTTAATTTCTATCTCCAGTTCCTCCCTAACGCTGCTGACACTATTCTGCTGCTCAGAAGCTTCCTCATGTGTCTCAAAGGTTCGTTTTAGCTCTTCGCAGACGCCTTCACTTCTTTTGACAAGTGAAGGCTGCCCTAGACGATGACACACTCCTGACACATTCTGCTCCCGGATGCTCCCATCTGTATCATGGTTGATGCTTCCAACGTTGCAGTCGGTGTGGTTCTTCAGCAGCACCTTGCAGGTCAGACCCAAGCCTTAGCTTCCTTCTCCGGAAAGTAAACACCAACGAATCGTGCTACAGCACGTTTTGGAGGGAACTACTTGTTGTCTACCTCGCTTTGGAACACTTCTGGCACTTCCTTAAGGGCAGAGACTTCACTGCGTTAACGGATCAAGTCAAATTCCCACAAGATGAACCCCCGAGAGATTCATCAACCAGACTACATCTCGCAGTTCACGTCACACATTCGCCAAATCGATGGGCCACACAATGACGGGGCTGATGCACCGTCCAGACAATCAATTACTCATCTGAAAACACTCCCTGGATCGATCTCATGGAGTTAGCTACTGAAAAACGCTGAGTTGGTTATTCTTCTGAGGAGGACATTTCCGGACTCCATCTCCAGTACCTCCTACCTCCGTTATGTCTCCACCGCCTATCACCGCCGCAAGGTCTTCTCATCCCTGCATAACCTTTCTCACCCTGAGAGTCGAACTAAAGACAAGCTGGTTTCCAACCGCTTCATCGGGCCTGGAATACACAAGGACCAGAAAGCTTGGACATGGGCGTGTCTCAGCTGCCAGCGGAATAAGTTCTACCGGCACAACAAAGCTCTCATCGGCACCGTTCCTAGCCCCGACACACGGTTCAGTCCCATACACCTGGATATTGTAGGCTCCTGCATCTGTTCAACACCTGTTCCTATCTCTTTTATTGCGTGCATCGTTAAACCCTGTGCCTGATGTCGCTGGTTCAACTGGGGGTCAAGGTTTGCGTCAGCCATTGGTTGCAATTTTCGGTGCCACTTTCACTATCACGACTGATCGCGGTGCCCAGTTTGCATCTTACTTTTTTCCAGGTTCTTCTTCCTAGACTGTATTTCACATTCGCTTGAAAGTCTACCGTGCGCCTTCCAACGGGGTGGTCAAGCGGTTTCATCGCCAGCTGAAGACCTCTGTACGCGTTTCGGACGATCCTGAAAACTGGACGAACCATCTCCCCCTGGTTCTGTTGGGCCTCCGCTCCGCTCTCAAGTGAAACCTTGACTGTTCCGCCGATGAACTGGTGATCGGCGCCACCATCCGACTTCCTGCTGCGATGATCTCGCGAACTCTCAAGGTGCAGTTGAGGATCCTACCAATCTCCTGCACCGCCTCTGACAATTTATATGAAGTCCCCTCAGTTCCGCCCAGGCCATCAGTCTCTGAGTGTTATCTCGAGAAAGACTTGTCAATCTACTCTCACCTCTAGCTCCGAGGTGATCGATTCCGCCGGCCGTTTGGAACCCCCATATGACGGCCGATTCCGGGTTGTCTCTCGATGGACGAAGACCCTCCGCATCCAAACCGGAACTCGCAAGGAGGTAATGAGCGTGGACCGCCTCAAAGCTACTGTTCCGTACATTCTGCCAGACGAGCCCTGTGGTCCCCTACCCCCTGCTCCTCCACCTCCCCACCATCTATCCTCCGTTCTGCATACTTCATCTTCCTCCAAGTCTGCATCCTCCGACGGGATCTAACTACTTATCAACCACTACCACTCAAGCCGCAAGGGAAACTCACTCTTAAAATGTGCCTCCTGTATATATTACCCGTAGTGGACTTAATGTTAATTTTCCTGGTCGCATGATCGCCAGCCCCGACGCTTACTCACTCACGTTGTCCTCCCCACGCTCCTGGTCATTTCGCTGTTGGAGCAGCGCGAGTCTTGGCACTAACCGAGCGAGAGATCGAAGCTACTCAACTTGCCTCATTTCACTGATTGGCTGCAGGCGACAGGGGCCATGTCCTGGGGTCAAGACTGTCAACGACGAACAGAGACACCGAAAAACTGGACTGAAGAGACAGCTAGCGGCAACTGCGTGTGGAGCCCCTTGTTAACTCTTTTCTCTCAATAAAGCTTGTCCAACCTAATAAGTCCTTCGTGGTTTCTGACTGAGGAAAACTTCGTGTTGTCGAATTCTCAACTCAAAAATTCCACGAGAACTGAGAACTCCTGATTACCTGTTTCTCTCCCTCCTATTCCACGCGTCTCTAGCTTTTCGACCGACCGGGAACTCAACCAGACACAGTGAGTGACGTGGCATATGGCCTTTGTCCAACGCATTTCGCGCACAGACAGATATCAATTCTCATACTGTGCCCATACATTCCCCTACGGCATGATCCTTTGCAGTCATGTTAGTACAATATAAAACCACTCATAACTCTTGCATTGATTATGGACACCCAATCTTATGCACACAGCAGGAAAAACGCTTACCGGATATTGTGTGTGCATTCAGATATGGCATGTCATTAGTATTCCGGAACCATTCGGAGTTGAGATACGCGCTCCAGCCACTATTCTCAACAGCACAGCATTGCAGATAACTTTGCATGTAGTCCCAGACGTAGGTGCTCATGGCAGAAGATCCATAGCTCTCGTTTAGGCTGCGCAGCATAACCTCCTTGATGGTGCCCTCGGACTAAATTGTCATGTTAGTTGAAAATACTGTTGACACAGGAAGGTTCTCGGCCAGTGTTGCATTAAACATTTATTGACACTGCTTGCGTGAGGATAAAAATAATGCAACCAAAACAAATTGTTCACTGGCGTATATTTGGGCATCCTCATAGTTCAAAAATAAGTTTTACTTGACTGCAGCTTTAAAGGGATGCAAGTGTTAGTGAGACCAGATGATTAAGTAACGGAAAAATGATTCACAAACGCCAAGCTTTAGGCCTATACGTGGTTTTTCACAGCTTGATGAGTTATCCGTACTTAAAAAAACTACTGGCTCTCCCCCACTACTACTTATGTTTAATGGCCACCGCCATTTTATCATGTCAATACTTGGGCTAATCTCGATTTCAAGCTCAAAAACTTATCTCGAGTCATCTCTAATTGAGACCCAATATTATGAGAGTAATGAAACTTTTTTAAACTGATCGTTGCAGTGTAGTAAAAACGGTAGATGCAACATCTTGAGAAGACAACAGATTTCCCTGCCAAGGAAGACAAAGACCTTCATTTCGAATATGGCACCCATAACTACTCCAAAGATGTGTATTTAACGAGTAAAGCATACCTGAGTCGGATCGAAAAAGTCACTTTCAATCTGCCATTTAACTTTGGTTGAGAAATTTGCATAAAATTTCAACTCCTCGTCAGCTCATAGCAAACAGAGGAACAACAAGAGACAGCATATCTGGATTTAATCACAACCACCACCAATACCACCGCCATCCAAATCAGCACCACCAGCGAAATGGTTTGGCCATGGCAAACGAGGTTCTCCAATACCCCAGGAATTGATCACAGCCTGGAATTGCGCTGCACCCCACTACTCTTCAATCTTACCCCACCTGCTGTGTTTCAACGGCAAGGGATGACGAAAATGGTCGTGGGTGCAATGACTAAAGAGCCCTTCTGCGAGTGCAAGACACGGCCTGGTGCCTACAGGCTTCAACTAGAGTGACTCGGATCTCACAAAAAGCAAGAGGGGTATGAAGTACTTATATCCCCTCCTTAACAGGATACGAGAACCGGAACCGCTGCAATATAGATGTCCTTTCGCCAGCTTCCAGGAACAATAGGGTTAGGTTTATGGTTGGGCTCAGGGTTACGTTTAGGGTTAGGCTTAAGGTTTGGGTTAATTTTAGCGTTAAGGTAAATTAGGTTTAAGTGAAGGGTTAAAGTTGTGGTTAGTGTTAGCTTCTGATTTAGGATAGAGGTAGGGTTAATCTTAGGGTTGTGGTTTATGTTAGGACTCGTTAGGGTTAGGCCACGACAGTATTTACCTTTTCCTGAAATTATGCGCAGGGCCAATTTTATTACTTGTGCGTGGCTTTCCCATTCCCATGTTTTGCGTAGGGGGCCATAGAAGTACTCATTACCATGAGAGGCGTTATCAAATACACTTTAAGAAGGAACTACTACAATTTTGATACTCATTACCAGAGAGAAATGAAATATCCCTTCAGCTGGCAGCATTCGCAGGTGCAGTTTTAATAAGTCATGGAGCGTCAGTTGGATCAGACTTCTTACAATGAGAAAGACCCCGAGGCAAGAGGACCTCAGCATCAGTCTCGACCTCCTCGTCCTCTCATACCGTAGTGGTCCATTTAAGTCTTCTCACTGACCGATAATCAAATCGTTTGCAATGGCTTTTGTGGACGTGAAAGCCTCTTCTAACGCATGACACGTGCATGCAGACTCGGCACAGCCTGACAAAACGCACACCATGCACCCGTATGGCCACCGTCTTAATCCAGCGCAAAAAAACAAAGCACATCTGGGGCACACCATCAGCAAAAGCATGCTCGTTAAAGTTTGAAAACTTACAGGATAGGGAAAGAAGATGATGAAGACGATGGCGATGATCACCAGCATGACAAGAATCACAGCGCCAACAAGAAGCTAACAACGAGCGTGATTGTAAGGCCCGAGAGAACAGAATAACCAACCGTTAATAGGAGAAATCTGTTGCCAGTTGACATTCCACAGAGGCCAAACAGTGCCAGACATGCGGTACAGAGACTGGCAAAGAGAAGGACATACACACCATAATAGTAGATGGTGGCATCAAAGGTTCGAGACACCTCGCCGTGCGTGAGGATCGTCGTCAGACTGATGCCAAATAGAATACCTCCAAGGATCTATATATGTTAAAATGTACAAATAAAGAGCAAAGTGGAAAACCAGCTTACAAGACTTGTCACGCAAAAGAGATTGCCCAGAGAGTGTATGAAGAAGATACAGGTGCAGAGATGATCCGGATCCTTGACCTTTGCCGGTGTGACTGTCGGGTGCATTCTGCGAAGTCAGTGAAAAACAGGGAAAAGTGAATATCTTCCATATTCCTTACATGAGATCATACTCTGTTTGATCCCACCGAACTTAGCTGCTTAATGCGGGCATGGCTGGGAAGTTTTTCTACAAACAACACTATGGAACGTTGATAGGTTTTGTAAGCGATTTCGCATGCCACAGTCCATCACATCCACGCAAGATATTCAGTCTTGAGGATCACCCGACTGAACAGATTGTTTGAGCATAAAGGATGGGATTCAATGATTACCAGAATAATATGATCACTCTATCAAATGTTTTTGGCTCCTTCACTTTTATGCCCTTTAGGAAAATACTTCTTTCGACTTAGGAGCCAGAAATTCAAAATTAACTTGAGGGATTTTTTTTGTTTCGGGGGGGGGGGGAGATTATAAACCCTAGAAAGTCAGTCACAAATATGGCACTGGTAAGCGTGGCTGAAACGGCTAAGGCAACGAGCATAACGTTGTCGCTACATAACATGAACACGCGATAGGCATACTTGAGTGGCTTTAGTCGTCACGAAATCCACATTCTAGACGCCACCACCATTTTCCCCTGTCACCCATAGTGCCCAAGAATAAAATACGCGGTTGTCGATGCCCCTAGACAGATCCAATTAGCCCACTTCAGTCAGTTGATAGCCGAGGCTAAGACTACGACTCGGTTGTATGGGACATCCCTCCAATAAGCTCATCGTTAGAGTATTCACCGCAGTTTTCAGTCTGGTTCCGTTATCAGTATCCTGAGATTATTAACCTTGAGCTACCTCCAGCCACACAGCTTACAACTGTACATGTACCGATAAAACTATGTGTTTTTAACTCTATCGGATACTGTCTATGAAAATGGGTTCGAGTTGGAATCCAAAAGGTCAGGCAAATAAAGTTTTTGTCCCAGCAATCGCATCGACTTGCTGGGACTCGAATTTTCAATTTTACCCGTAATTTATTTGGGCATGACGCGCTCCGATCGGTCCGACGATGGGAAACATTTGCCTTTCGAGAAACCCCATATCTGATACTGTTTCTAAAGAAAGGTTTGAATTGGAACCCAAAGCTTCAGGCGAATAAAGCTCTTTTCCCAGTGCTCGCATCGACTTCTTCCCAACCTGTAGTCACTAAACCCGGACGGATTCGCCTGGTGCTGTACTCATGGAATTTTAGTGTTCCCAACTCCGGGCGCATGGTGCAACGCTGAACCTTTCGCGACTAATTGCAGGTGCACAACAGTGACGGCCAATCACCTTTAAAGACTGACCCACATGGTCTCGCCACTCTCTCACACCTGGGGACGCCACCCTCGTGGTTCCGGACTTGCCATCATCCATTTGTCAACTTCTTCCAACCCATACTCAGCTAGTTCTGTACAGAATGCAATATCCTCCCAACTGACGTCCCACTTCTTATCTTCTGACACAGAACCGGGTCAGAAGTTCTTAATGGCTAGGGTCTCCCTAATAACTCAAGCTGCCGCGATAGCATGTACTATGCCGGACATGATACTACCTCTTATGCAAACGCGGCATTGTCATCCGCTGACCATACGAAGATGTGCTGACCTTAAAGTCGTATTGATTGCTGTGACTGACTTCAATATATGTGCACACACGCGTTTGGACAATCGCAGCCATCCGTGCCTCACTTGAAACTATGGATGTGCACTAGAACACCAAACCCGTTAACGAGCTTCAGTTAACCTACAAAAGCAGTTGGCCACTCCGACTATCTCTCAGGTACTACATGGCAATGTGAGCACTTCTCCTGATTTCACCAGCGGCCATTCTCACCTACAAAATTATGTTCCCCTTTCATTGTCTCCCATTTTATTTCACTGACTTAATTTGACCCCGACTATGGTTTAGTAAGTGTTCCAACTAATATAGTTGCCAAAATTAATGACTGACGTGATGTGACTAGGTAATAGTTAGAAGTGATAGAAATTTACTCCACTCGACTTCACCTTCCAGTTTTTCGGGTTCACTTAATGCGCTAAAGATAACTAGCATGTGGTTACCGACACCATTTCATGAAATCCGATGGACGTCGGTAAGCCATTTCTGAACACTGAATCTAAAGCTACGACTTTGGCCCAATACTGCACGACAGTCCATCCGCTAAATGCCATCTCACTGGAACTTTAGCTGGTGCCACAAGACCACCCCTGTCTCATGACAGTGTACTTCGCATAAACAGTATTTTTTATGAGCTGAATGTAATTTGTTATAGACAGTGCAAACGAAACCAGCTACTTTGCATTTCGAAGAATCATGCACACACAACTCACCCATATTCGATTTTTTTGACAACTTGGGCTTTGACGTTTTCAGTTTATTTCTGGCGAAAATTGCACAAGCTTTACTTGAGGAAGATTCCGTTGGCATATTTTCAGGCCTGCGCATGTGATTTTTACCAAAATCACGACTCTGAGTCTACTGATATTCAGTGAGTGCAGCAATTGGACACTCTTCTTTATGGGGTTCTAACAGAACAACTGTTCATAGGCTATTTTTAAAAGGAGAAGTAAAGCAAAGCCAGTGATCATTTCCCTATCGTTCATCTCACGAATACTACTTCAAAAATACTTAATATTGATGTGCACAATAGTCCCAATCCCAATGTGTACCCCATTTGTTTTGAGGTCCCGCTCTTCAGTACTCGAACAAAAGCCAGTGTGTCCTTTCGCCTTAAGGTGAGTCCCACGCCATCATCAATACCCAGACATGCACTAATTGGACAGTTCGATGGACCACATCACCCATGCACATGAACGTCTAGAGCACCAAATTGGCCATGTCCCATGTGACGCAACACACGCGCACTGAGCCACAAGACACCTAAGGCTAGAGCACACAAACCTAAAATTTCCGCCGTGTACCACACGATACATTGGGCACAGGTCAGTGATTCGTATGTGAGTTAGTTTATCATAATAGCAGCGTCTCCCGCGCTCCTACCCACTTTGACATCCTGGAACTGGTGTCTTGACAGAGTCCGAGTGAGCGGGAGGACGGCATTATGCACAGTGGCTGGCAAGGCCAGACAGTCCGTCTTTGCGTGCCATATAAGACCTGGTGGATATTGTTCAGGTTTTTAAAGAAGAAAGGAGAGGCTCAAACACACATCTAATTGGGAGTGCTGTAGAGGTCATATTAAGAAAGAGTCAATGAGCATGACTCTCTATCTCGCAAGAGTCTAGTTATCCAGCCAGTTAGCTTCCTTACGAGCCATGCGTTTTAGTGCAGCATGACAGGACCAGAGGCGTTAGAATGTTTAAAACGAGGAATGCGGCACAGTGCCCTGAGAATGGATGAGGAGTATTACTCGTATTCCTGCACCAATCAACTGCTTGAGCATGTCAATCATCTGGGACTGGGATTGGGTGCCGTGGCTGGCGTGGCGTGATGTATGCGCCTAGGCTTGCCACCACACCTTCGTAAATGCCAGTAGTATGGGTTGCGCAGGCTTTGTGGAGCCGGATTAACGCGTGATGTGACCCAGTTTGGCCCCGGCTCTGTACAAGGCGCGACGGTACTGCCCACTATGGGGCCTCGCAACCTATCACACATCGTCTAGGCGACAGCTTACTATGTTCATCACCTCTTCGGATCCTGCTAGAAGCTAATGTTGTCTGAAGCGATAAACCAGGGTTCTTCACAGATAAATTCCTACTTTTGGTCCCTCAACTCTCCCCTGGTAACTTAAACATGACCGGGGGTTGTGTCAGTTAAGTTACACCCACCGATTTTGCCGCTATTAATGCTGCTAATTACTGGCTGTACACGTTTGTATTACACTTAAACTTTGCAAACTTTTTCCGAGTTTTCCAGGCGCTATGGTAGGCGCAAACAGCTGACTGCTATGTTGAATTAATATCAGGCGGAAATCGTCATAAATTTTATTTAAAAGTGATAAATCGGAGCTGATTGACTGAACGCAGACGTGATACCTAGCTCGTCAGCTGGACGCTGGCTACAGGAAAACCAATTGCACTGGTTGAACATGATTCAGGAAGTCGATAGGGGCGACTGGCCACAGCGTGCTCTCTGGCGGTCATTTGAAAAATATGCAGATTATTCTACTCAGAAAAACACACGTTCGTTCATAACAAGTTCACCTGAATTTAATTAATTTTCAAAATCTGAGTAAGCGACAAAAGCCTGTCTGTCGATAGGAACAAACAGTGCCTGGCACCTAAAATGCGTAGGGACTAAAACGGCA
The DNA here is from genome assembly GCA_017591395.1 of Schistocephalus solidus. NCBI lineage: Eukaryota > Metazoa > Platyhelminthes > Cestoda > Diphyllobothriidea > Diphyllobothriidae > Schistocephalus > Schistocephalus solidus. The sequence goes on along the minus strand of WEDG01000061.1, from coordinate 59,679 downwards.
AGGTAGGTATCAATTTTAGCAGAAGTATTAAAAAAGAAAAATATAAATTTGTTCACTCAGAGAATGCTGTGGAATTCGATTTCAAATAGTATGTCACAAAACTGGAAATATAGCTGGTAGGATAAAAAGAATCTTATTGAAAATCAAAAAGGCAAATGTGAAAAGGGTAAGCATTTATAATGTAGCACAATGGACCATTAAGTGACAGCTCAGATCTCTCAATCAAACATCAAATGGGTACAGATATCGGGCTGGGATCAGCATTTGTTATAATAAAAATTAGTGAAATGTTTGCTTATTTACAGAAATCGTCAATGACGGTCAGAAACCAGAAAGGGTTTGACTTTGAGTCAGAAATTTTGGTACATATCTTGAGTAAGCGACTAACAGGCAATGTTTTTGGGAAAATGGCTATATATAATAAATATCTCCTCCGAGTAGTTTCTGCTGGCCTTTTGGTTATTTGTAAGGTCTGTTGAGGTTGGTAGAATAAATTTAATTGTAAGAAAGCATTTTTGATCAGAAGTATTTACACCCAACATATAGAGATACTATTTTTTGATACCACAACTCGCATGTTCAAATAGGGAATTCAAAGGTGACTCACCTAAATCTCCCTTAAATATACTGATACTGATACTGAATACCCTGATAAACGTTCTTCGCTTTCAATAAGCATTAATGTTACAGATACTGCCTATCCACCTATTAAAAAGATTCCATAAACGCAAAGTATTTTGAAAGAAGACGACAAAGTAGAGCTACCTATATTTATAGTTTTTAATTGAAACAAGTAACTATTTTAACTTTATCAGTTCAGTCCATAATGCAAACATGACAAAACTTATATATGTTGGAACGATAAGTATTTTAGAAAAATGAAACACGATTGTTTAGTTAAGTGATGATTACCAACTGCGCCTAAGGATTGTGGATAATCCAAAAGCTTGCAGCAACGTAAACAGGCTGTAAGGTCTGATAAATAAGCAGACGCGTGGTGACGGGCGCTGATAAAACGATTCTCTTAAGACAAAATATCACGCCAGAACAATATTTCAAAAGGCTTTATTCGACGTTCAGAGTATGCCTACAACCATACATGAGTGTTATAGAGAGTATATTTTTGAAAATCGCGAAGCAAACCTTAACCATAGCACCACAATAGGTCATAAGCAGCCAATTTACAGTGAACAACAGGTGTGGTCTACATATTCTCACCACACTTCTCAACAACCAAAACTGTACTGCGGAGGGGTTTTATGCCAGAAACACTATAATTCCTCAAGGAAACTTACAACTTTGAGGATATGTGGGATTGCAGGGGGAAAAATAATGCGATTTGTGGATTTGGCAGGTTCCATCCCTCACAAGATATCTGATCTTACAAATTTAAATTCAGGATCCCATAGAACTTAACTATTATTAAAGTTGGTGACACCCGTGGTAGCCGTTCTAGGTAAAACGACTCCTGTATTTATTTTGAAAGCACTGATCTACCACATATCACTGTAAAGGCTTGGCGAGAAGTTAACAATAAAGTAGCTCAGTAAATGATAACGAAATTTTGGAAGTGAGTTTGTAATTAAAAAAATATGACTTAGCTGGAATTATAACACTGAGTATCATTCACAATAATCCCAAGAACTCTCGGTTTCACCAAGGTGCCGACAGCGCAATGAACTTGGTTCGGGTCGCGTGCATAGAAAAAACGCAGCAAAAATAATTTCTTAGTTTGCATCTAATTGGATAAAAGTATTTCAACTCCAAATTTCATACTTGAAGAAAAGTCATCTCTTGGTTCAAAATTTTTTATAATCTTGAATCTATTTAAAGCAGTGAAAAGTTCGCTCATACTACATCTAATAGGTCCGTTGCCTAATTCTGCTTATGATTTATTGAAGAAATGCCTAGTCACCGTAATGTTTGTGACCATTATACAACACCATCTTAAAAACATGAAAAATTTTATGATGTTCCTTTTGTGGAAAGTACAAAGCTTTTAGATTTAAAAAGTGAAGCGCAATTAAAATTTTAGGTCACGCTCGAAATTATAAGGAAACTGAAAACGGTTCTTTAAAACCGACAGGTACCCATTCCTCAAGTTAATTTTTTAAGAAGATGTAATATGTAACCAAATTATTATAAGAACGATCATGATTTGCGTTTGGCACACAGTTTTGGAAATTTACAAATAAAGTACAAATTAGTGGAAACGGTTACAATACTTATGTAGTCATTTTTTACGGATTCTGGTGTATGAAGGTAGCCGGATAGAAATTCCTTTAAACTTCGGCATGCAGACTTGACTGAAAAATCTTTCTTCTTGGTAATAAATGAGACAAACCCACTTAAGTTACTATGCTACTCAAAAACTTTTGAATTGCAGCATTAATTTCAGCAAATAAGCTAAATGCGGTAAGTTTTCCCATTTAAATCACATATAAACAACGGAAAATCCCTCAATTAGAATTTGAAAATACTTTTATCTTCAAAAGACATTTACTAACCAATAACTTATTAACAAATTATGACCTATCCTGCTCTTAATTTTCGAATTGGAGAAACAAACGATTCCCCTCATTGGGTTCAGTAAACTGGAAACTGAAACAGAGGTCTTCTCCTCAATAAAAATTTTTTGCCAAATTTGTTAACCCTGTTCAATACAACAACCGGAAGCGAAAAAATATTGTATTTTTGTCACTGAAACTAGTCATTTAACACTTCCTGGAGCTCAAATTCAAAGAAGTGGAATAACAATTTTAGATTAATTCATTAATTTGTTGTAATTAGGTGTATTATTGGGTCTTTGAATACATGCTTTTTTGATTATGTTCTGAATACCATGACTATCGCCATTGTAAAATATGTACTCAGTTTAGTCTCAGCGTTAAACCTTGGAACATATTCATATGAACGTCTTAAAACCGACAAAAAACAAATCTATTAAAAACGATATGAAAGAATGAGGTAGATTCAATTCGAGTTTAGTGCAATAGGACCTATTCTCTTTTGGTTTGGTTGCATGTTTTGCTAAATTTTCTCCTGAAGTCTCGGAAAGATTTAATGTAATCATTTGACTTTAAAGGGAATAAAACTCAGTTTATATTTATCTGTTGATACCAATAAGTGCCATGTTGTGTCGCCAAAATGATGATTAAGACAAAATTTGCACACCAAATTGAAGATATAGACATGTAGCAGTCAGATAATTTAAATTATCTATTTATTTAAATTAATTTACCATATGTCAGCTGACAGTGTGGACATAGAAGTATCACATTAACTCTTAAAAACACCTAAGTATGCAATATTAAATTCAAAACTTTTAAGCTTTTTATGATAAGCATTTGTAACATACGTTTTGAAAGATAATTTTCTCCCAAGTAAAAACAGTGTTAAGCTTGAATATCAGTGTTATATGAATATTCGACATTAAAAACGAGAAAGAAAAATACAAAGCACACCACTTAGCTGTAAAAATCTCTTTTTAAAATTTGCCTATGTACTAATTGACTGGAGCTTTTTGATCGAAGGAAAATTACCTTTTCTCGAGTTTTTTTCGAAGTTATGAATGAAAATTAAGCATAATGCAAATAATGTGTTCAAACAAAATTATGCGGTGCCTTAGAGGGCATATCTATTCACAAGCTTTCTGACTTAAAACGCTCAGATTCCTATTTCCAAATGATATAATTACTCCATTTATGTTAGGTACAAGCATATAAATTTTTTTGTTGGAGAATGAATAAATTAAGACTGTAGCTTATTTTCGGTCATATAGACAAGAGGGTTCTATAAAAATTTAATGCGGTAAAAAAACGTATAACATATTTTCTGTTTGCGTAAGTTTTGCTTGAAAAAAATTCCGGTGTATCTCGTGGGGCCGAAAAAGCGCTGACCCACACGGGGATGATGTTATTGACCACGCGCCTTTCCTCAAAAATACCGATATTCCTCCGATAATCTTAGTTTAAACACGCATCACTCTCTCTTGCTATATCCACTCATTTCATTGCTTTACTCTGATTTTGACCACAGTGCTGCACTCCTCATCCATAGCCTCGCTGTCATATCGGTATCACCTTCCATTCGTATATGTTATTCCTTTGATATAACTAATCTCTTCCAAATTTCTTAGCCGATCCTTTGCATATTAAATTCATTTCAGTTACTAGTGCGTCTGTGTTTCTCTTTTCGTGTGAAGCGAGATAAGACCAGCCTGTGAAAGAAGTTTTGTGCGTTGATATTCCTTTAAAAATGCTGAACATTGGGACGTGCCGAACACGAGCACGCGTCGGTACCGGCTCATGTAGCACCACTAATTTTGTCGTTTATAGCTCCCTGGCTGTTATCTTATCTCTCATACGACAAGGATGGTTCCGAACCCTCGTATATTATTCAGTTCAGTTCATTGTATTTGAAGAAGATAGGCTTTCGCCTTTGAAATCCCTATTTGTTAAATAAAAATAGCAAGAATAAGAAGCAATATCAATAAGATACAGTCAAGTGAATGATGGCAGATTTACATGGTTCAATGATATTGTTAAGGCTAAGATAACAAATTGTCTTCGTGGTTCTGCAACATATGTCTGTCAAGCCGATGTTTGAATGTATCCACAGACTGGTACATTACAATCGCCTCAGGTATGTTATTCCACAGTTCAACGACACGGTTGGTGTACAAAATACTTCCTCACATCCAATCTTACTTTGGGCACACTAAGTTTGAATGGATGACCTCGGAGATTATTCGTAGTGGCAAGTTTGAAAAAGTCATCACATAGGAGGCCGCAATCCATGCCACGCACGATACGGAAGGTTTGTATCAAGTCTCCGCGCAACTGCCTATAACTCAGAGGATAGAGCTTTAGGTTATTTAGACGAATCTCATATGGCAGTTCAGATTGACCTCTTACTAATTTTGGGGCTCGCTGCTGCACACGTTTGAGCATGTTGTAGTCCTGTTGGGTCCACGGTCACCAGGCTTGGATGGAATATTCAAGATGTGGCCTTACAAACGTACCAAAGACTTTAATATAGCAGTCTTAATCGAAAACGTTAAATGCACGCTTGATAGCGTACACCATTGAATTGATGGATTTTGCTGCCTTGCAACATTGCGTAGAAGGCTTCAGGTTGTCTTTCATCCAAACTCCAAGATCCTTCTGTGTGTGTGCTTCTCGGAGTGGCAATCCGTTCAAATAGTAGGGTTTGCATATCAGTGACCTGATTTCGATTTCCCAGAAGTAGTAGGGCGCATTTGTTTGAGCTAAAGGACAAGAGCCATTTGCAGGACCACTCGTCCAATCGACGAAAATTCTCTTGGAAATCGTCTCCATCGGCAACATTGTGAATAACTTTCCAGATTTTTCTATCGTCCGCATACATAGCAAAGTCACAGTCTAATTCATGTACACAATCATTAATGAACTAGGGAAATAGGATCGGTCCGAGCACTGAACCTTGTGGGACTTCACTTTCGATGACTGCGCTTTGATCACGATCCGCCTTAACAGACCACTTGGGAACGACCAACGAGAAAATTATTGATCCACGTAAGAAGTTTGCCTCTAATACCAAACATTCTCAACTTGTAAAGAGACGCTGGTGCGGACCAATATTGAAGGCCTTCTGGAAATCAATGTAGGCCAAATGCAGAGTGTCTGTTGCATCAAGTGCTTTTGTCCAGCGTTGCATCATATAAAGTAAGTTCGTAACACACGATCTTCCCCTATGAAAGTCGTATTGTGCACTTGAGAAGAGGTTATGGGTTTCTAGATAAATCCTCAATTCCTTTTTGAAAACCATTTCCATAACCTTGCAACAGATTGAGGTCAGGTTGACAGGTCTGTAGTTTGAAGCAGATGCACGACTACCGCTTTTGTGCTGTGGTGTGATGTGGGCTGTTTTCCAGTTGGTAGGAAGAATTCCCGTATCGAACGATTTCTGGCACAACATGATGGTTTTATCTCACTGCATCGTACCAATCCTAACAAATCTAGCTGTTAATTTTTTAGCGAAGCAGTTGTTTCTACTGTAGTCTTTTTTAAATTGGAGGCTCGCTGAACTGTGCCCCCAATTCTAGCAGTAGGAGTTTTTTTCACTGCTCCTTTAATAGTTCACCATATAATCCAAAGATTGTTGACTATTGTTTTACAAATTTCGAAACGTTTTGAATCAGATGTGTAAACCATACTAGTCATTTCTATTGTTTCATATGGTTGTTCACACAGAGTAGCAAGCGTCCACTTTGTATTTACTTACACCACGGTACTAAGTTACTAATGAAGGGGCCCTCTGGTCTTTTCATGTAAAATTTATTTATTTATTTAGTTGTTTATGTAGTATATCCTGATGAAAACACAGCACATCTACTTCACGTTCCACAGAGAGCTACTAGCCAGTATCGTATTAATCCGTCAGTTCAAATACCTACTGGTCATTGAGCGATTTATCCGTTCGCCTTATCAGACTTCCGAGCAGGATCTCATTCTCATAACGGAACTCTACAAAACCAGCGAAGAGAAAGATGTCCTCATTGTTGGGGATTTAACGCTCCTGGTATTGGCTGGAAAACATTGACTGCAAAGTGAATGCAAGATTACTTCAACCACAAACTATTGCAATGGGCAACAGACAAACTGCTCTGTCAGAACGTCACCTTTGGAACACGGATGAGAGAACGACAACAGTCAAACTGTCTTGACCTGATTTTTATACGAGATGAGAACAATGTGCTAGAGCTACAGGATCGACCGCCATTAGGGTCAAGTGATCACATTACGCTGTGCTTCAAGTGCTCACTGTTTTCTAAACCAAATTTACCCGATACTTGGGAAAGAAACATTTGGAAGGGGGACTGCTCACTTATGAGAAGAAAAATGGCAGAGGTATCATGGGAAACAGAGCTAAATTGTGGAACCAATAGAGATTGGGCGGCAGTGAGCTCGTTATTGAAAAGGATTGTTCACCTCAACTGTCCTCTCAGGAAAAAGACAACCACAAACCGCCCAAAGTGGATAAACTCAAACTTGCAGACCTCTTTCAAAAAAAGAAATCGCTTCTGGAGGCGTTACAGAAAACCGACTCCGATGCTCACTTACGGGAATATAAGCAGCAACACAACGTTTCTAAATGTAAGGCTACTCAGCTGCGGAGGAAGTTCGAACTAAGCATACTGCAAAAATCGTTGAACACTCCAAAATGCTATATGGCTACATACGAAGTACAAACAGAATTTAGGAAATGATTCCTGCTCATAGGTCTGCAGACGGAAAACTGGAGACCGACGACCAGGTTAAAGCATCCCTTCTTTCAAAATTCTTTCAGACCGTCTTCACCCGAGAGCCTAATAATTTTGCTGCTATTCCACCAGTTTGTCAACCAATGTGTACCCCTCCTTTTCCTTCCTCATCCACCTCCTCCTCCACAACAGACCACGACCAGACTTTTCACTGACCATTGTTAGAACTGAATAACTTCGTATTAAAGCCTGCCAAGTCGCCTGGGCCAGATAGAATTACTGCATTCCTGCTGATGAACTGTGTTTACCATTGTCCATCATATTCCAAAAGTCCTTTGAAGAAAGCAAACTCCCGGAAGAATGGTAGTTTGCATTCATCGCCCTGATCTATAAAGGGGGTTCAAGACTGGACTGTGAAAATTACCGCCTTGTCAGTTTAACTTGCAAAGCGTGTAAAATAATGGAGCATATTATCAAGAGGCATTTAATGCGCTATCTGGAAAACAACCAAATCCTATGTGATGTCCAACACGGCTCCGTCCAGGACGTTCCTGTCTCACGAGTGCCCTTCAGTCGCACGAGAAATAAACAAAGGCCACAGATAAAGATCATGCAGTAGATGTTGTACTTTTTGACTTCAAGAAGGCCTTTGATAGTGTACCACACGGGCTTCTTTTACAGAAGATTTGGAACGTCGGAATTCGTGGAAAACTTTTCAATTGGATCAAGAGTTTCTTGTCTTTCAGAGTACAGAGAGTTGTTGTTGGAAACTCTAGCTCGGAATGGGCAAAAGTCGAAATTGGTGTTCCAAAGGGTTCTGCTTTGGGCCCCCTACTCTTTCTTATCTACATCGGACAACTTTTGAAAGAGCACTGACAAAGGTGCCGAAAGTTCATTGGCGAGTTCTTTCAGAAGCTTGGGTGGAAGCTCGTCTGGTCCTGGGGATTTCGACTCTTTTAGTTCTTTTAATTCCTTTTTTATTAGAAATTCTGAGAATAGTATGTGGCTAATGCTTGCAGTCGGCGGGTTATCCACTGAGGGACGAAGGAACCTTGCCTCGTTTGTGAAGACTGAGCGGTAGAACTATGAAAAGTACTCGGCTTTTTTTCTGTTTTCAGAAATTTCGACGCCCACGGCAGTCTTAATCAGCGGTATTTGATGTTTATTCCTTGTACATCTACGGAGGTAACTGTAGACTAACTTTGGATTCTGCGTTGCCTTTTGCAGCAAAGTCTTCTCAAATTCTCTTCGCGTTGTAAGAATAAGGCTTCTCATTTTTGTTTCTCTGCGCTTTATACTTATTAAAAATAGGCGACTTGATTAGACTCGCATTATTTTCTCCACAACTTGTGCTTCCTGTTTATTTCCCTTTTAAGTTGCTGTCTAGCCACCCAGGATGCTTGCTGTGATGGACACTCGTTAGCGGGCAGTGGTTGTCAATAAGTTGCAGAAGAACATTTCGGAAGGACTCCCAATCTTCGTTTACGGTGCTCGAAAACATTGAGGTCCAGTTGATGTCTGTTAAATCTGCTCGCATCTGATGAAAGTTTCCTCGCCAAACGTTACGCCGTTTTTCCCCTCTATAGCAGGCGCAACGGAGAATAAGGAGTAGTCCCACATAAGCACCACATGATCACTACGACCGAGCGGGAGGCATTGAAATAATCTCGTCAATGCTGCCTGATGTTTTCGTGAAAACCAGGTCAAGACAGTTAGCCCTTTGTCCTTCACGTGTTCTGGTGGGGAAAGGGACATGCTGTGTGAGGAGTGCATTCAAGGTCTTTTGCAGAAAAACATATTCAAAAGTCGATTTCGGGCATGATGATTGAACAGTGCTCCAGTTAATTCCTGGTGCGTTGAAGTCACCCATAATCATTACATTAGGTCGACTGGAGAAATTTTCTAATTGTTCCAACAAGTGGGTGTCCGCGACTCGGTCTATTCTAGGTGGCCGATAGACAATGAGGACATCTAGACATGGAGAGCCAAGAGCCTTGATGTTCAACCATATGGCTTCAGTGCTGCACGCAAACTTGCCCGTCTCTGGGCGAAGGCCTTTTGAAAGTCAATGAAGGTGATTTGAACCACGTGTCTATCTTCAGGTGCTTGGGTCCAGCTCTGGAGAGATCGCAGCAAATTTGTCGTGTAGTATTTTCCTTCTCAGAACCTATGTTGACAGTTTGATAACAAATTATGAGTCTGTAGGAATTTCACCAATTTCTCTTGATGATCCTTTCCATAACCTTGCCAAGGATTCATGTTCAGCTTATGGGCCTGAAATTTGTCATTGGTGCCCACTTACCGCTTTCGTATAAGGGAATTTATATGCACCAGCTTCCAATCGATAGGAAGTGTTCCTGAGTCAAATGCCCTTTGAAAGAGCACTGACAGGGGTGTGAAAGTTCATTGGCAAGTTCTCTTCCGAAGCTTGGGTGGAAGTTAATCCGGTCCTGGAGATTTCGACAATATTTTAGTTTCCTTAATTTCCTTCTGATCAGAACTCCTTAGAATAATATGTGGCTATTGCTTGCAGTCAGGAGGTAATAAATAAATTGTGTATTCAAGGCCCAGAGGGCCCATCATTAGAGCTGAGGTACGAAGGAACCTTGCGTCGTTTGTGTAGACTGAGTGGATGTAATTGCCGAACGAATAACCCGCGATTGACTCAATGCCTGTCGAATGAGCACTAGAAAAATCCATTAGTGAGAGATTATTCTTGACCCAAAAATTTTAGCAGGAACCATTAATTCCTATAATGTAAGGGTAATTCTTTATACGTTGCTATTACTGTGCCTTTGAAGACAGGTTTTTTTACTTTAAAAAACTCCTCATTTTGCATACTATTAACTAGCCTAAAACCAAAACAATCGTTAAGTGGTAGCAGAACAAAGGTACTTGTTTTTGGTTTTTTCCAGTGTTTTAAGGAGGTTGATGGCGCCAAAGATGTGCTTTATCAATAAAACTATTATATGTCCTTCTGCTCCAAAACATTTAAAAGGGGATTACCCATCAAGGAGTAATAAGAAGAAATCATCCTTCACTAATCCTTCCAGCAAAGAGTCTTAGGACCACACGCTTACCAACGTTGAATTTTAATTTCTTTTGCCTTTCGTCAAATTTTTTCTCGAGCGAGATTCGTTTTTCATTAACGTCCGCCAAAATATTTCCGAGTTATTTATGTTCAGATAGTAGAGTTTATCCAAGAAAAAAATCGGCGATGACCAGCGGAAATGTTTTGCATGTCAAGTGTATAATTTGGCTTTATTTTACTGATCCGTTGTACTTTACATATCAACCTCTAGATATGTAGATATTTTATTTGCTTCCCGGAAGGGCACTGTAAAAATAAAAAAATAAATAAAACGAATGAACAATCATGTACAGTTAATTCATGTATAGTATGTCAGTTATATGGCGACGTCAAATGATGCGAAGGTGAAAAAAATGAATAAAAAATCAAAAGCACGTCGTTTGAAATTACTTTCGAATTTCAGCTCCTTTGAGTTAACGAAGGTTAAGTCTAACTTAATCTTGGTTTGGAATAACTCATGAGTGGATTTTCCAGTCTCTGCGGCTTTCCAAATATTCATTCACTGCGCATTATTCCACGTCCCGGTGGTTATCCCTACGAGAAATAAAGCTTTAACGTTCACCCAGAGGTTATACCTACGCGAAATACAAGCTAAAACGTTCACCTGCTTCCAAAATTCATGCCAGCGGTGTGCTGCTTTGATCTGTTCTCAATGGTTGAAGGCGAAGTCACAACAAAGGCGAGTTGTTGCATGCTTCTTAGAAGTCTGTATGCTGCATTGTATTGCACTCTCAGCCCATTTATTGAAGAAGATTTATAACTGAAAATGCATTCGCATGGAAAAACACAGACGCTCACAATCCATATGTACGGGTAAATAAGATTGATGCCGCGAACGGGAGTCAAACCCTGGTTGAAGAAAACATGTGGCGATGCACCTAACCACTCCGCCACATTCAAACGGGAATTCTGATAAACTAATTTGTATACCAACGGAAAAAGAATGACAAAGACAGATATTCTGTTTCTAATTTACCTCCGGCAAAGCGTGCAAAAAGCCCGATAACACTAATGAATGTCACCCACGAGCACGAAAAGTGCATACGGTGTTAAAATCTCCTACAGATACTCATATTGATAGAAAAAGAGATAAGTAACTTGAAAAAAGAAGTAGCCGATCTAAAAGTGAAGGTTCATTGTTCATTTGACAAAAAAACATTCGTAACAACGAGAATTCCAACCAAAAAATTTACGTATGGAAATATAACTACCTCAAGAATAACTAATGTAGGGCTTAAAGATATTGGGTCTACAGAGCTCAGTAAATCAGATGACATAATCTTCTTTAGAAAGGGAAATCAAACCAGCTCATACACCTTACTACTGTCATCCAGCTAAGAAAGAAGCAGTAATATTCTGGATACATAAACATATGTGGCATCTTTGCTGGATGATACGAAAAAGGGCAACGTTGAAAAGCTCGTCAAATTTGAAGGACAGAAGACGAAGAATTTGAGGTCAAAAAAGGCCAAGATGATTTCACAAAAAATGAGTTCCAATTCCGAAAAAAGCTCGTTCTTACCGATAAACGCTCAAGCAGAATCCTCTGCAGGTGATATAGGAGCAATTGCAGGACAAATTAGCAAATTTACCAAAAGGGTTTCGCCATTAACTTTAGGAATAGTTGCTCGTAATGACGCAAAGAGCATCGTCGACCAAAGTAGACTTCTTCCTGATACTGATGCCCTATCAACAAATCAGAGCGCCAAGGTATCAAACACACATTTTGACCGAAAACGCAATCTCGTTATTAAAGGGGCTTCCGAGTCCACTTCCTTTATTGAAAAGTAAAGGGAAGAACATGACAGTATTTTCCGAGCATACTTAAATTCGATTATTCAAGATGGCGAATGCGCTACCGTGCAAAAAGCATTCCCTTTAGAAAAAATGGGTGTTTCAGATGAACTGTCACCCTCTAGGCCTCTTAAAAATCGTTCTTGAAAATGATTTTCAGGCTTCACGCCTCCTAGAACGGAGAATGGCTTTCCGTAGCTCAGCCGGATTACGAACCGACGGAAAGGCACAAAATGAGCATGCTGAGAACAGAACTGAACAGGGTGGAAATGGCTCCAAATAGAGGATGGAGAAATGAAAATGATGAATATTTCTTTCTTGTGGCAGACCCCGTACATCATCAAGGCGGATCCTCACCGAGACGAAGGACACTAAATACGAACTACCCAACTGTCAGAGATCGTATAACAGAAAGAAGGCATTTCAGAACTCGTCTGAAGACCACTTATCAGACCCTCAGCGTACGCAAGATGCACAGCAGGTCGCATCGTAAAGCACTAACAGCTTCTAGCATTAAATCCCACGAAAATGAGCAGAAGTCGATAAGGGAGGAGTTATCTAGTCTAAAATTGAGATGCTTCTGTACCAATGCTCAGACTCTTCTTTGAGAGAAGCCGAACTCAAGGCTTTAAGTCTCAGACTTGAACCCTGATGTCGTTGCCATTACGGAAACGTGGTTCAAAAACCGAAATCTTAGATAGCGAGGTTTCGATAGATGGAAACCAGCTGTTTCTGAAGAGACCAAGAAAAAGACAGGGAGGTTGGAGTGGCCGTGCATACGTAAGGACAGGAAACTCAGCAATCAAAACGAGCGTACGCCATTTCCCTTTGAATATAAATTTCTCTTGATAAAGATTAAAAAGGATTGTTCGTAAAACCTACAATTCCTGACGATCTACAGACCACCAAACATTCAAAGTGCAGCTGATGAGTCAATGTTTCATTTAGTCAAAGAAGTAGCAAGTCACCATGAGGCGCTAATTGCTGGAGATTTCAATGCCCCTACAGTAGACTGGGTAAATCTGACAGTTGACGGTGCGCCAACTTCCTTCGGCAGCAAGCTAATGGATCTTATTCTCGACCAACCTCTGGTACAGAAGGTTAACCTACTAACGAGATTTAGAGAGAATCAGACAGCCAGTTGCCTGGACCTAATAGTTACGAAGGACTTCTCTTACATTTATAAAGTGTATTCTATTGCACCCCTCGGTAAGAGTGAACATAATACGCTTCTGTGAGATTACACATTTTTCCTCAGCGCAAGAAGAGAACGGAAGGCAAGCGAAATATACGAAAGACTGATTTTAACGCGACGATGAAAGAACTGAGGTCCGTTAAATGGGTTTGTTTGCTCAAAGGGAATCCAGAGGATGACTGGCAATTGCTTGAGATGGTTTCTATCGGTTTGATTGAACCCTTTTGTTGAGTGAAGATGCAAAAGAAGACTGTATGCCCTGTCTGGTTAACAAGATAACTTAACAAGCAGTAAAAGAAGAAAAATACAAAATGGAAGGTATTTAGGGAAACAGGGTCAGCAGAAAATCTCGAGGAATTTCGTCATCAATGAAATGCTGTCAGAAAATGATCCATCACACAAGGAAGAACTATGAATCAATATTTTTCCAACAGGCTGAAAAGAAGTCTAAAATTTTATTCCATTTTATCAATATTCGATTAAAAACAAGGACCAGGTCGCATAACTTATGGATGGGAAGGCATTGAAGTAGTTAAAAATTGCCAGAAAGCTCATCATTTGGGTCGGTTCTTCGCCTCGGTAGTCCCTAGAGCACCTGAACTTCAGCTTGGCCATGGTAACAGTGCTGTTATAAACTTCGGTCCAGGGCTTGAATGCATACTTTCCCAGAATCTCTCCTGAAACGAGAACTGAAAAATCTCAAAGAAGCCAAGTCATCTGGTCCGGACGATTTACCGGCAAAATTCTTAAAATAACTGGCCGGCGAACTCTCCCCACCCCTAGCGCATATATTCAATTCCTCATTTGAATCAGGTAAACTGCATTCCGAATGGAATGTAGCAAATATATACCCATTATACAAGAGTGGGTCTCGATTTAATATCAACAATTATCGACCAGTCAGCTTAACCACCATTTGCGGTAAAATAATTAAATCAATAATTAAGAAGGCGTGCATGAAATTCCTGGAGAAAACCGATTACCCTCAGAGGTCCAGCACGGCTTCAGACAAAATCACTCTTATCTTTTCAGTTTATTGCTCTTTACTCACGCATTGGACGAAGATGGTAGGGGTTTACTTCATCTGCAATGATTTCAAGGAGGCGTTTGACAGTGTCCCACACAAACGTCTAATCTATAAATTATCTGAAATTGGCATAAGAGGAATGCTGCTGACATGGATCACAGATTTTCCTACAAGAAGACGACAAACTGTGTGCATTAATACCTTGAAGTCAACACCTAATCCGGTTCTAAGTGGTGTCCCTCAAGGCTCCGACTTAGGGCCATTACTCTTCTTAGTGTACATCAACGACTGCGCCAATGACCTGGGTTGCAGCGCCGTCATGTTTTCAGGCGATGTTAAATTGTGGAGGGCCATCAGATCTGATGCCGATGGGCACGCAATGCAAGCCAGGCTGGCTGAAATGGATGTGTTTCCTCTCAATTACAGGCAACTAAGCGGTGACCTCATCCAAACCTACCGGATTGTCAGAGGACGCAAGTGTGCCCTAGAATTTGCTGACTTCTTCGAATTGGCTGTGACGGAACATCTTTGGGATCATCCCTTTGAACTCCATAGTAAGTTGGCCCACACGGACATCCGCCAGAACGCCTTTTCTCAGATGGTCGTTGGAGCATGGAACGGACTTCCTGACGAGGTAGTCCATTCAAAAACTGTTAACATATTTAAATGCAAACTAGATGCTCATTAATTGAGAAAGTTTTATACATATAATGAAGATTGTGTCAATAGCGGCAGCTTGCACCTGGCCCACACATATCGATGACCTTACATTTACATTTGTCAGATTTATTGCTGTAAACGTCTATTCTATTGAAATTTTTGAATCTGAATAGGGAGATCAAGGGCAAAAGCCTAATTCCCTCAGTAAAGTAAATTAAATGGACTTTAGAGTTAACAATAATAAAACTTTTTGGGAATTTTATAAAAACGATGTATGTTGAATTGCGTTTATCGGATATAATGAAAGAATGTCTCTCATGGAGAAAATACACGCACGTGGAAGGATCATCCTGACGATAAGAGCCTACAAGGGTGCAAAAAGCCCCTCGTCGTGGGAGAAATCAGGTAACTGCAGGGGCTGCTTTATTTCACTTCATCAGTGCAGGTGTGATCATAATACGTGGTGACTAGCTGTACGAGCAACCGTCAGGAATGCTAGACCGAGAAAAGCATAGCGGGCATCATCAGTACGTTTAGGTTCAAACGAAGAATGGACCGTAGATGGCACGAAGGGCATCTTCGAAGTGCCGGCTACGTGACCATTATACTCTCTTACTGATTTCTGAGACCTCCAAAAAGGTATCGAAAACAGAGGAATCTGCCACGATCGTCAATAGTACGTGTAGGGTCGACACCAGGGAGATAGTTAAAGGCCGCAAACACCATTCTCCTAAGGCACGGCAGATGCGATGGCTGACGAGGTTGTAGAAGTCTGCAGAGTGTGAAAAACTGGAACACCGCGAAAATCGAGAGAAAGAACGGGATCATCAATATTTCGAAATGATGGTTGAAATCAAGAGGGGATGAAAAACAGCCTCGAAGATCGTCACTGCAAAGGACAATATCAATGAATTAAGAAACCAGTTAGCATCAAGGAGAACTGCCTCAGCTTACAGGAGGACCATTTGCAAAGTCCAAATTTGAGTGTTTGGGAAGGAAAATTGTTAATGTGGGCGACGATCTAATTTTGAACGGAAGGTTATGCCAAAGCAAAGTATAGTTGGAGGCAATAAACGAGAACAGATAGATGTAGAGCAATTAGGCGGTGGAATGATCATGGAGGAATTACGAGTGGCATTAAGTCGATCTCCTGAAGTGAAGGTGTAAATTCGTGGAAGATA
Organism: Schistocephalus solidus; assembly: GCA_017591395.1. Lineage (NCBI taxonomy): Eukaryota > Metazoa > Platyhelminthes > Cestoda > Diphyllobothriidea > Diphyllobothriidae > Schistocephalus > Schistocephalus solidus. Next base: position 43,488 of record WEDG01000061.1, on the reverse strand, counting down.
AGGGCTCGAATTGACATTAAAAAAGGAAACAGAGGCTGGCTTCGAGTCTTCTAAGCCAAAGAAATTTAGAGTTCACTAGTTGACATCTACCAGTGTAAGAGAAACTGCATACAGAATGAGAAAAGTGTCTTAGCGTTAAGTATTTCTGAACATTTTCTATCTTACTACGGTCACAAGCGTTCGTTTGACCAAAGAGGCTGAAGTAATATTCCAAATTGGAAGAACAAACATGTGGTAAAGTTTTCACTTTAATTCTGGAAGGAAAAGATGTGTGCTATAGAATCACGTTCCTGCACAGCCTTTGTAGAATTTCGATCTACAAGTTTTTATAAGGTAAGCTTATTTGTGTACGTGAAAGTGGATTATTTCGAAATAATATGTGTCCAGCAAGTCTAACGGAGCCGAAACACTAGAAACTAAACTTCGATGGAAGAATTACGATCCACCAAGTTAAAATATATTTTTGGCACCGTAATCAGATCAGAGTTCATTTTATCCACACAAATATTGCCAATGTACTTCAAAAAGTAAATAAATGCACTAAATGTCAACAGAATAAATGAAGATTTGCAAATTTTCGAGCAATGTTGAACTGACATAAATGGAAAGAAGGAAGAGTACCGTGTCTTGAAATACGTCATTCGTTATCACGTAAGGCATCGAGTAACCTTTACCTACTAAGACCTTTTGACTGTGGCTAGACAAGTAGGAACCAAGGAAGTCGAGGAAAGTAGGCCGGATGCCGAGAGCTTCCAGTTTTACCTGAAGATATCCGTGTGACAACTTATAAAAGGCTTTGCTATGATCAAAATTGATCCCAAGCATTGATTGCTGATCAGTACGAAGGGAAATTTCCAGGTCAAGAAAGGCGAAATTGCAAGTTCCGCATGAGCTTTCAGGTAAAAAACCATGCTGAGTAGAGATCGACAGCTTAGTAGCTAGGAAGAAATCAAGAATTTTATTGAAAATTATATTTTCAGAAGTTTTCCTAGAGCTGAAAAGGTATGCGCACTGAGTGAATGCGAATGAAACGGTGGAACCGGTTCAGATTTCGAAGTGAGATGTTTTGCAAAAAATGCACTAGACAATTGCGCCTTGCCAGTGTCGTAGATGACAAAGCCTTTGTTTTCATTTAACAATGGGGGGAACTTAATGAACGTGTTAAGAAGAGGACTAACGATGGAACAGTTTGCGGCAGATTTCCCGCAAGGTTAGGGTCACTGACTGCTCGCGATTCCCTTTGAAAAATCGCGCACAAGGCGAATCTTAGAAGCTAATGGGAAAAATCTCCGCAATCTTTAGATGCACGAATGAAGAGTTTGTGGATTGATCTTTCAACCGCCTCTCCAATTTCGTTACTCAATGCAAAAAGAAAGTGAGGAACGGTGGAATCTGAAGCGTGGGGCTTGCAAGTTCTGGTTGACACAAATTCCAGGATGCCTTCAAAAATGGCCAACAGGACATGGTGCATCATTCATGGACAAGAAACTACGCCAGTTTAGTAATTCAAGAAAATTGTTAATAAATGTGATATCTGTGATGTGGGTAGGTACGAATTGGGTAAGCCATTTTTCGAGGAGCCAAGCGGAAGGCAACAGTGAATTAATACATGGTCAAGTTGGAAGAGGTCATGCTTGAAGTCAATGAAGAGTGGAACAATGTCGTTAGCAAAAATCAGATCTGGGATATGATTGTCACTTGTTAGGGAGCGTAATTGCTGAGACCAGTTGGAAAAAAACAATGATATATAGTAAGGACCGAAAGCTAGGCGGACCGAGGTTTGAAGGCCAATAAATTTCGGGAAAATTAAAATCTAAAGCAATTATTAAAACATCAAAAGTGGACTCCAAAATCAAGTTAAAGATTTCACAATGTTTTGCATCATCGGATACTGAGCTGGGAGGATTGTAGATACATCCTAGAATGGACTAACTTTGGGGAGAAGAATATAAAAAGCGAAGCAGTAATGCCCGGAGAATGACGGAACATTTAGATTATATGGAAAGTGTTTTAAAAAGGCTCTAATATCCAGAAGACAATCCCCGCTTCGCCTCCTAATGTGGTCTTGGCGGTATAATTCAGTATAATTCAGTATATATAAGGAAGATAGGCAGAGCCTTTGAAAACCCTATTTACAGATAGACGCTAGCAAAACAAGCAAATGTTACATGGCGATAGTCGTTTTAGTATATCAATCATTGCTGTCGACTAATTATATGTTCATCAAGTAAAAAAATGCATCAAGTCTTCTTTTAAACATTTCAACGCTTTCAGCCTGAACAACTGAGGATGGCAGTTTGTTCCATTCGTAATCACCCGTTGGGAAAAGAAATTGGCCCGCACTTCAAGTTTGGCGTGATTTCTTTTCAGTTTGTATTGGTGACCTCGGAGACTTGCCATGTTTGCCAATTCAAAAACGTTGGCCATCTGAAGAGCACAATCAACTCCTCTGACCAGTTTGAAGACTAAGATCATATCCCCTCTGTATTGCCTATAAGAGAGAGGGAAAATTTTAAGTCTTTCTAGGCGGCCCTCATAGGGTAGGCATTCCAATCCACTGACTAGTTTCGTTGCCCTCCGTTGAACTTTCTCCAGCAGAGCGTAGTCATGTTTCGTCCAAGGGCGCCACGCCTGAACGCAATATTTCAACACCGGCCGGATAAATGTTCCAAACACGCGCCCAAAAAGCTCTCCGTCAAAATTAACGAAGGACCTCCTGATTGCGCCTAAGATACACATTGCTTTCTTTGCGATATTCGCATAGTGCGACGATGGTTTGAGAGTTGGTGTTATCCATATACCCAAGTCCTTTAGAATGTTTACCTCCTGGAGTTTGTGACCACTGATGGAGTACTGGTATTCAAATCTAATCAGCCTTCTGGAACTAGACCGCAGTCGGATTATTTGGCATTTGTTAAGATTAAGGTTCAGCAGCCACTCATCACACCATGTTTGCAAGCGATCTAAGTTTTGTTGTAATGTTCGCGCATCCTCCGGTTTTTCAATCGAGTTCCATAACTTCAAATCGTCAGCGAACATTACCTTCTTGCATGTCAGACTATCCAGGCAGTCGTTTACGTATATCAGAAACAAAAATGGGACCCAGAAGCTGCCCTGCGGAACTCCACTGTGAACGGTTTCCCAGTGAGACTTGGTGTCTCCGATACAAACACGCTGGCGCCTGTCTGTGAGAAAGTCGGCCAACCATTTGAGTAGGTTGCCAGTCAAACCCATTTGACGGAGCTTAAAAGATCAGACGTTTGTGTGGAACCCTGTCAAAAGCTTTGCTAAAGTCAATGTAGACCGCATCGACTGACAAACCCAATTTCTAATGATTTTTGTCCAACTTTCCATGGATGTGAGCAAGTTTGTGAGGCAGTATCGACCACTTCGAAATCCATGTTGATATCGAACTAAGCAAGTTATTCTCTTCAAGATGCCTCATAAGTTCCGTTTTGATTATCTTCTCCATCATTTTGCAACAGATACTTGTGAGGCTGACTGGTCGGAAACTGTTTGGTGATGTCCTCTCTCCTCCTTTATAGATGGGGGTTATGTTGGCTATCTTCCACTCGGTAGGCAGAGCCCCCGCCTCTATCGAACTTTCAAATATCTTGGAGAGTGGAGAGGCCAGCTGTTCTGTGAGTTAATTGAGAACTTTTGCGGATATACCATCTGGGCCAGGTGATTTAGTGGGCTGTAGCTGTTTCAGAGTTTTTCTTACTGTGTCCATTGGGAACGACACCGTGGAACGACACGGTAGAAGTCATAATAATAATTTGTATATTTAAGGCCAAGAGGGCCCCATCATTACAAAGTTAGTATCGCGGTATAAATGAATAGAGAGTGGATAATAGCTGCACTATGTGAACAGCTATATGAACAGCAGAAGTAAGTAGTATGGTAGGTATATCCGATTCAGAGCAATTCGCCGTTTTTAAAACAATAGTCTACAATCTTTGGCATATACAGTGAACAAGGAATGAAGCAGTGAAAAAACTCCTATGGTTTAATCGGGGGCGGAGTTCGGAGAGCCACCAATTTTTGCAAAAAAGCTAGGCTATTATAAGGTAAGAGTCAGAAATTAGAGGTTGAGCCCAAGATTCTGTTAAGGATTTAATATCAGGCGTCAGCTCGACACAATGACTCTAGGTTCAGTCATCTTATTTAAAAAATACCTAGCATTCAGTAATATGATATCTAGTGTATTGCGAGTATCGGGATGATGGTTAGCGTTATTTGAAAAAAAACCTAAGAGCCGGGTGACTAGATTGTAAACCAGTATTGGTTGAGAAATAAGCACCGACAGGTTTAGAACTATTGATATATAGATATTTGAGAAGAGGTCATTGGTAAACGTGTTTAAACTATTTGGGGAGACCGTTTTCTGATATGCAAAATTTTTGAGTGATTAAGCCGGGATAGACTTGTTGGCAATTAGTGAGGAAAGAGGGGAGAGTAGTTGTTAGATAGATGTTACTAGTAGTGGCCAGAGAACAATAGAAATTAAAGGTCTCTGGTTTGACCGCAACACGTCAACCACAGCATTTTTTGGGTTACAATATGACTCCCGGGGTTTAAAGACTAGCAAGATTGAAAAGGCTTAGTAAATGGAAACGGTTGCAATGGCTCACTAACTTTTACTAAGATGCCTTTAACTTTTGTGAGAGCGGACACTGCCTTTGTGACGCACTGTTTTTTATGGAGCTTTTGTGGGGTGGCGAGGGGATCTACAGTAAAGTGTGGAAGCAGTCGGTTTGTCACTGTAGACGGAGTCACGGTCATTAGAGATGGGCTTATGACAAGGTTAAATTTCCTGGTTGCGAGGCAGAAGGTTTTAATGGATTTGTTTGAAGGAAAATAGAAGATGAAGTAAAGAGTGTTTTTGAACCAGACATCCGAGGAGATGGATTAACCGTCTCTTTGTGGTTTGCAGAAATAGTAATTGACTCACACGTAATGGGTCGAGAGGTCGATTATCTATTTGAGAGGAGAAACCCAATTCTTCGCTCCATTTGTATAAGATTCTAGCAAAGGAAAACTTTTTATATTTATAATTAACGGGAAATATGATCTCGTTGAGCAAAGTTTTCACAGGCCTTCTTTGGCCGGCAGTCCTCATGTTCATCGCTGGAGGTCGTAGTTAATGTGATGCTTGCTTACTTGTTCGTACCCGAGTCATTAATCGCTCTGATTTCAAAGCCGTTGTCGATTCCTGGCGTAACAACTACTCGGCAATTGGGCTCGCTGTCACAGGAACTTCTGTCAACCGCATCCTCCTCGTGTGGCTATCAATTTTGCCCAGACATAATTGTAACACCGCAACCTGAGATTAAACGTCCTTCCTCCTCACTGCTACCACGTGTTCTGCCATTCTCGTGTTGAGTAGTCTCCCAGCTTATCCAACGTAGTTGCTATGTCCGCAACTGCGCCAGAATCGGTTAACGACTCCAGACGTTTCTTGCCGTTGTAGCGGGTCTTTCATGCTCATTATTTGACACCTTATAGTTGCTCCTGGTCGGTGTGCAACGTCAAATCCGAGTGGTGTGAGAAGGCAGCTAACGGATTCCAAGACGTTCTTCACGCACGGTAGCGTTCGCCAAAATTTGATACTCGTGCGGTTCGGTCTCTCGTCTGCGCATGCAACTGTTTACAAAGTTGCGCGGGTATCAGTTTGCTCTGAACACTTGTCGAAGGTAGCGCAATTTGGCAATCTTGTCTTCTCGTTCGTTACAATTAGTTGAAACCTGCTGATATTGTGCATGTGCGAAAATGAATTTGTGACTGATTGGGTGGTTTCTGCTGAAGTTCAGCAGTTGCATCGTATTTTTTACTTTCCTGAATACTTTAGTTTTTAGGCCACCAAAACTTTGAGGCAAACGAGGACATCAAGGAAGCCCAGTCGGGTATTTTTTCTTCCTCCGTCGTAAATTGGATTTCCAGGAATACACCGTTGAGGCGTTCTTTGAATGCTGGTGGCACTTATTCATCCTCAGCCCTAGTGAGCCTCGTCTGATGAAACGTTGGTGTGACCAGCTCGAAATATATGAGCACAAATCGATTCATCCGAAGAGCCTCTTCCATTTATCATATAACTCGGAATGCATGCCACCTCTGATCTATTACACACACACACACAGATATATATATATATAGAAAGAAGTCGCTCATCGTCCATTCTCACCAGGTGGTCACTCCATCGCAGTTGCATTTGCCTCAGCATGGCGTAGATGCTGAGGATTCCGGTCTGATCCAGGACTTCCATGTCCAGGATCCTGTCTTGCCATCTCAGCTTCAGTATTCTGCAAAGGCAGCTGAGATTTAATTGATTCAGCTTCCTTTCCTTGGTTCGAGTAGACGGTCCAGGTCCTTTCTCCGTATAGGAGTTTTGTCAAGACGATGGCCTTGTACATCTTCAGTTTGGTTTTCATGTGAACACCATGGCGATTCCACATGGAGGCCTGCAGCCGGCCGAAGGCCTGACTAGCTTTGGAGATCCGTTTCGCAACCTCGTCATCGATTCTCGTGTTGCGTGACGGCGTGCATCCCAGATAAGCAAAGTTTTCCACATTTTTGAGTTGAGTGCCTTTGCATTTGATTCGGAGAGCATTGTATTCCGCACTGGGTGGTGGCTGGTGCATGACAACCGTTTTGGCTCTACTGATTGTAAATCCAAAATCGGCGAAGCCTGCGGCGAATAGGTCCATCCCCATTTGCATGTCGTCCTCCGTCATGGTGTTAAGGGTGCAGTCATCCGCGAAGAGCAAGTCATGGACTGTAGTCGTAGACAGACGTGTTGAAGCCTGCATATGCGGACTGTTGAGGAGGTGTCCGTTAGTTCTATAGGCGATGCGGATCCCAGGCTGCTCATCACGGTAGGCGTCCGATCAGCATAGCCAAGAACATGAGATGGAACAGGGTGGGAGCCAATACGCAGCCCTGATTCACTCCGTTTTTCACTGCGAATGCTTCGGATACCGTCCCGTTTTCAGTAACGCGCACCATCATCCCATTATGAAGCTTAAGCACCATGTGCGTGAACCGCTCAGGACAGCCGAATTTCTGCATGAATTTCCACAGTCCGTCGCAATTCACCGTGTCAAAGGCTTTAATCCGATCCAAAAAAGATAGTGTATAGGTGAGTTCGCATCTCCTGGCACTTCTCTTGTAGCTGGCAGGTGGCGGAGATAATTTCGGTCGTTCCGTGGTGTCGTCGGGTGCCACATTGGCTTTCTGGGAGCAGACCCTGCTCTAGTTGACCGTTCAGACGATTGATAAGGATATGGGCGAAGAGCTTCCCGGTGATGTTGAGCAACGAGATGCCTCTGTGATAATCAAAGAGTTGCCGGTTCCCCTTCCACTTGTAGAGATGAACGATGGTCGCGTCTTTGAAATCCTGAGGAACTTGTCCTTGGTGCCACATCTCCTGGAAGAGTGTTGTGAGTTCTGCCATCAGCCGGGGCCCACCATGCTTGTAGACTTTCGGTGGTATTGCGTCGGATCCCGGTTATGTACCGCTGGAAATCTGCTGCACGGCCCGAAGGGTTTCTGGTAGGGAAGGCGGCAGATCCATGTCATTGGTCGTGTTCACTTGAGGGAGTCAGTCAATGGCAGCATCGGAGATGGCTGATGAGCAAGTAAGGACACTTCTGAAGTGCTCGGCCCAGCGCTTCAGAATTTGCGATTTCTCTGTCAGCAGTGTTGTGCCGTCAGAGCTGAGCAGCGGTGCGGTCCCCTTGATACACGGACCATAGATGGCCTTGATGGCTTTGAAAAAGTTTTTAATTTCATTGCGGTTCGCATACCCCTTGATTTCCTCAGCTGTTCGGATCATCCAGACATCCTGCATCTCCTGCAGCCGTTGCTGTACAAGGCGCCGGCATCTGAAGAAGTCTGCTTTGGTGGCGTCAGTCGAAGGTCCATGAAGGCTTTGTGTATTCCATTCTTCTCCCCGTGTAAGTTGCTGATATCGACGTCATTGTCGTCAAATCAGTCCTGGTGTTGACGACGTGCGCGTCACCATCGTGTCTCCACGGTGCCGTTATCATCTGGCGCATGCAGGTTCTCCAGTTTCTCGGTTATTCGGTTGCTAAAATCAAAACAGTGAGCAGACCGATTAAACAAAAGAGTATTGAACTCACCTGGTGGTTGCTTAACTTGGGGCCTTCGTCGGGGTTGCAGTCGGAGCCTCATCTGGGAGATGACGAGGCGGTGATCTGTCCAACCATCCGTATTGCGAATCACCTTGGTTACCAGCACGTCCTGTCGATCTCGCCTCCGGACGAGAACATAGTCCAGCAGCTGTAAGCGCCGCGACCGAGGGTGCATCCACGGGGCCTTCTCCCGCGTCGGAAGGTGGAAGAAGGTGTTGGTAAGCAGGACACGGTGTTCCGCACACGTGCGCAGAAGAAGGAAGCCGTTATCGTTACAGCTACCAAGACCGTGGGGACCAAGCACTCCCTGCCAGGCTGCGTGGTCCGTCCTGACGCGGGTGTTGATGTCACCATGGACAATTAACTTGTCCACCTTTGAAACAGTCGCCAGCAGGGCGTGCAGGTCCTCGGAGAATTTGTCCTTCGCCGCATCAGAGCTCGTCATTGGGGGAGCGTAGGTGCTGATGATGGTGGCGAACAGGTCTCCCCGAAGAGGCAGGCGGAGGCTCATCGGGCGATCATTGATACCCTGCGGCAGACAAGGCAGACGTCCCATGATGTCATTTCGAATGGCAAAGACAACACTAGCGTCGCGTCACTCTGCCTTTGGCCGGCCGCTCCAAAAGAAGGTGTAACCGGCACCCACCTCCTCCAGCTGATCCTGCTCAGAGAATCGGGTCTCGCTGAGAGCAGCAATGTCCACCTTGTAGCGCGCCAGTTCCCGAGCGACTAGCGCCGTCCTTCGTTCCAGCCGGTTGCTCCTAGGATTGTCCAAAATGGAACGAACATTCCCGGATACTAGTGTGAGTTGGACTCACCCGAGCAGCCTGGAGGGTATAGCGCTGGCGATGGGGACAGCGGGTATTGTTATTTGTTTGAGTTTTACGACGGCGTATTTTGCGCTCTGCGAGCCGCGGCAATCTGCAGAAGACGTGAGACCCCACATTTGTTTATGGCAACTTTTCTAGCCTCCTCTTCCGCGAGGATGCAAGCAGTGTTGTCTATAAATAGGGCTGCTCGAACATCCCAGACGGCTGCCGAACTCCACTATTTGTCACGGTTTTGTTTTAGTGGGAGACAGATCTGAGTTAGCCTGGGCCGTCTACGGGGTTGCTTTCGCCCCCACCGTAGGACTTTTTGAGAGGAGGAGGTGGACATTTTGGGAGTCAGACATACATGACAGTTCGACCGTCGATTTCAATGAGGTCCACCGTATGCTCCATGGAAGGGTGGTGCAGAGACGGTGACTTGCGCGGGAATTAGTTTTAAGTGATAGTTGCCTTGCGCTGCAGCTACCGTACTCTCTCTCCTCCTCCCCCACCTGAAACCGGTGTTATGACAGAGTCAAGAAGACCGGAGTCGGGAGAGGACGCAGGTGGCTGGCGCGGCCAGAGCCGCCCTGGGCGTACCACCACACCTGGCTCGGATCCCACGGAATGGGTGTGCCATTAAGGCCACATTAAGAAGGATCCATTGCGGAGCGACTCTCAGTCTGCCAGTCAGACACTCCACACAAAACACACATTGGGCTGACAACGCGGTCCGAGTTATCCCGTCAGTTGGCAACCTTCCAAGCCACGGCTTTTAGCGCCCCATGATGGTTTCAAGCGCGTCAGATTGTTTATATTGAGGAAAATGCACTGAGCTGTTGATCTCCCTCTCGCCCCCACCACCACAATCAGACCACCATCCGAGCCAGTCAGTTGTCTGAGGTGGGAGTGGGCTGCATTGGCTGACGGTTCAGCGTATCCGTCTTCGCGCACCACAGCACGACCTGACCCCCATAATGCACACACCAGGATTTACTAAAGCACTGGATATGGAGGAGCCATCGCCGTCTGGCTCCCAGTCCACTGGTAAGCTTCTCGACACACACAGCAAATACAATGGGCCGATGGCGTGGTCTGGTTTAAGCGTCAGGTGTGGTCAGAGTGGTGTACGATGTGATTCACTGCCATTGGAAGTGCTCGCAGCACACAGGCTATTTCCAAACGGTGGGGACCAGCAGCTGAGCTCCTGGCGTTCTGCGAGCCAAACGATCACTGTTGTCGTTCTGAGAAAATTGTACGGGCGCGAGATTAGCTTCGAGCTACAGTTTGCCGGCTTAATGCTTTTGAAGTCACTAGGGTTAGGGTGGACTGCGCCTGCATAAATTACTACATGTGTGTTACTACAAATGCGCAAGTAGCGCATTTTAAATTAAAAAACTCAGGTGGTCATTTATCAGTGGCAAGTAAAATTTGAGGCCATAGGCAGCTGTGTAGACTGGCAACTTTTTGCTATACGTGACCGTTGATAAATTAGTACTGGATAAACCTTCACAAAATTTCACCTGGTTAAATCACTTCTGTGCTGAGTTTTGGTACTTATTTTGCTACTAGGATTTAGTAACGCTCATGTGCTTCCGTTAATTTTGTTTTGCTGGGAAAAAGCCTACAGGTGTTTCTCGTTTGGAATTTATTCCAAGTAATCGGGCCATTTGAACCTGAGTGGTAGCTGTCAAAGGATCTTTTAGGTGTGCGGTCGGAGATCAATCCTATGCATTCACTGGAGGGATCAAGTGGGAAGTAGGAAATCTGTAAGACAGCAGGGACCAGAAACTCCAAATTCCTAATTTTAAAAACTTAAACTTGATTGAGGAAGGGAGTTAGAATGTTCACCAATGAATTGCCTATAAGCATAAACATAAAGGTACGAAAAGTGACAGTCGGGTATCTTTGGAGAAGAATGACTTTTTAACATATATATATATATATATTGGAACGCAAGCATCTTTTGATAAATTTTCTGAAGCATTTACAGGGACAAAGTACCTGTCGGAAGATATTGTGAACTAACCATCATAAAGATTTATGGATTGCCCAACGTTCATAAAAAGGAAATCCCACTGTGGCCAATAGTACAATTAATCGGTGAAGCGAGTTAAAAAATTTCTAAGCGGCTACTCGGTCAACTTCAACTGCTTATGAGGGTTGGGAAACTTCCGTTTAAAACTCCATAACTTTCCTGTAGAAATTGAAGGAAACCACAATCTCCGCTTATGAGATAATGCTCTTCTTTGTCCCTATCCCTATCATTAGGTTTAACAGGGCACTGCATGTTCAAAGTTCTACAGTCCTATGACACGGATTTTCCCGCAGCTGCCTTGCTCGCAGTCATACACCTTTGTTAAAAAACAAGTTTTTCGTTCTGACACCAATAATATCAACAATAAAAAGGAGGTCCAGTAGGGTTACCTATGTTTGGTTTTCTTGTCGAAATGATAGTGCACAAACTGGAATCTACAGCTTTTCCATTATTAAGCCCTGATTTGTGGGTATGACATGTAGATGACATGTCTGTTTTCGTTAAAAAGGACTTACTAGAACCATTCAAAAACACCAACAAGTCAAACATTCAGGAAAGTAAATTCACACTCGTAAAAGAAATTGACAGTAAACTCCAATTTCTGGATGTTCTAGTACAGTGAAAGGCCGAAGGAACATTAGACACATCCATTTGCTACAAATAAGCATATGTGGAAGTGATTCTACACTATGAAGCAACAACCCAATTTCTCCCAAGAGAAGCACGGCCAACAATCTGCTATCTCGAGCAAAACACAGCACTCTGGTAAAAAATGCTAGCGAGTCGAGGTAAATCACCTGTTTGAATTATTTTCTCCACATGGTTTCCCTAAAGATTTTGTACGCCGGTGCTCGAAGCAACAATAGTCAAAAGAAAAAGAACTATATAGTTCCAATCGCGCTCTCAAAACAAATACATGGTGAACATGCCTGAACTCTTTGAAAGAAACTTGCGGACTCACTAAATAAAAGTGGCACACAAACGCACGACCACGTTTTGCCCTCAGCTTGTACACCCTAAGGACAGGGTTGGCTGCCTTCATAAGAAGGAAGTCCTTTACAGGATTCCACACGATGCCTTTGATGTCGCATATTTGAGGCTGTACCAAAAGCGGTGACTTGGAAGGCTGCCAATTAACAGGATAACTCGGTCTCACTATAGGGATCCGGGTTATCCGTTTTGTTGTTTATTGCAATCCTGATCCATTATGCACGGAACAGGCATAGGGGGCACATGTGGAGGAGGGGTGTGGCAGCACGCCGCTCCAGGCACCTGCTCCTGCCTCATCTTCCTGACTTTGTCATGATACCGAGCCCAGGAGGGCAAGGACAGTGAGTGTAGTGGTCCTATTGCGGACGCCTGCTGCAAGGCCGCGCCTCCCGCAGGTACTTAGAGGTGCAGTCTAGTCCTCGGCCATTGACGACTATCCAAACAGGCCCATCAATGTTAAGGCGAACTCAGACATGCACTCGCTCAAGGCAGTGAAACGAATCCCCCACTTACATTTGGGATGCCGCTCTCTCGGTGCCGGACGTGTGCCCTCCTCCGGCTGCCAAATTAATCTCTGATCATTCTGTACAGAAGACACTAACCCTCCAATAGCATCCAATATCTCCTCTTCCTATTTGGGCCTTGGCCTAGCGGCCGTTATGGCTAGGGTCTGCTTATGGTCTTAGCTGCCAGACAATAAATTACCTTAGATGCTGCGCAGCCATAACTTAATTCGCGTGCAAGGTACCGTCCCTACGCCCACCCGGCAACACTGTAAACCTCTTCGGAATCGCTGATCGGACTATCGTGTATGTGTGTGCACTCTACAATGGGGCACGCAGTATATGCGATGGAGCATCGTGAAGGTCAGATTATGGCATGACAGGCTTTATTTTGGGTGCGCACCCGCAGTAAATGCTACATATTGGGGTTTCGTAGCTCGCCGAAGCGCAGGCTCACGCCTCGCCAGCAGCCTCGGCCCGATCTTACCTCTAACCTTCTTGACTATGCCTGGACCTTGGGCGCAGGTGGGTGAGGGAGGAAAGAGTGTAAACTAATTCAGGTGCAAGTCAATGTCCCTGCACCCACCATGCTGTAGGGCACATGAAGGACCTAGTCGTAAGTGACGGTCGAATTATCAATCTGCATGCAAAATAACATAACTGACAATGACAAGAAAGAGTAGAATGCCTAATTCTGGCTTATAAGCCATAATCAGCCATATATACCCAAACCAAGGTTGTGCAAACCCTGCGGATTTAACCCGCGATCTGTTAGTTAGAAGGCCAACGACCCAATCACTGAAACACAGATTCATTGTCCTGTCGATTGCTGTCAATTATCTTGAAGATGGCAGCGGGGCGCTTACTGATCGCCTTCCTAACTGGTGAGCGGCTGCTTTTGGGGCTCGAGCTTGAGTCCTAAGTCACAACGGAACGAATGTGCCCCATAAGGCGTTAATGAAGCAACCGATAGGGCAATGAAAGCGTGACTCAACGGTTAGGGATTTGGACGTCTGTCCAACAGGTCACCGGTTCGAGCTTCAGTGCAACTTGGGATTGGGTATGGCTGGCTGCTGACGGCTACGAAGCTAGAGCTAGCTATTCCAGTTTCCCTTGCCTTTGTCAGTAATGCTATTCTGCTTATTATACTAGTCACTGAGCGGCTGCTAGCAGGCCTCCAGAGTAAACCCCAAAGCAGAGCGATGCGAGTGTGTTCCGTAAGATGATTGGTGAGCGCCTCGCTAACATTTTCATATAAAGGCGAAAAATGCGTATCCACAAGGCAACATGCGAGAAGGATCGATTGACACATCTGTGAGTTTTGTGCACGCTCAGAGTGCTTGGTAAATCATTTGATACCACTGTAACTGTTAATTAAATTTATTTCGGTGTTCCATTTGTCTATTACCGCGTTCCTGCTTTTCAACGTTCTTGATGATAACGATTTATCCAGGATGTACACGATTTCCATCGGTAATAAGAGCCGGCTTATCCTTCACACTGCCTGCACTTGTTCATTCATATGAGTCTAAAATCCCCTAGCCATCTCCACCAACATAATCCACTTCCCATTATCTGAACCTGATAGACCGATTACCTTCCCCACCCCATGGTCTAATAACCCTTGAGCTCATGATCAGAAGTCACATTTTTGCCTCAGCTCTGCGGAAAACGCCTATCCCCGGTGACTCTATGACATAAAAGCACTGCTTAGGATAGGTTTTAATGCACACTTATACCCGTCAAGTTCTCAGTTGTTCCACCGTTGGCCATATAGTCGTCCTTTTTGATCGGTTTTGCTCTGAACCCGTTGGAAGGGCGACCCCTCAAGACAATGGAGTGTAACTACCTTGTTTCTCCCCCCCCCCCCCAGCGAAATGCATCTGTCACTTTATAGAGGAATAATGCAACGGTAGAATTCGTGGAATAACGAATTAGTACTGTGCCAGATCCGCGCGCTTCTTGGTGTCCTTTCTATGTTTCATCGTCTCGAGCCTACCAGTGACCTTTTCTAGAACCAGGAGACCTAGGAATGGTAGGTGGTAGGTGCACACTCAGCTGAGACATGTATAAAAAGGCATCTTTATTTGGACGGCAGATAAAAACTTCTCAAGGATAAGTGGTAAAGTGCACAATCGACCCGAACTGTATGATGGTGAGCTAACTCAGAGCATGCATTGAATGCACGTAGGCAACAGGGGTCAACAGCAATAAACCTCAGCGTGTAAGCGAAATGAGCCATTTCTCAAAGAGTCTTATTATTTTTTGTTTAGAAATGGTCGGTTACTTTCTTACTTAATGTGTGTATTTGAAGGTACCAGTTTCTATTCAATGAAATAAAAAGGTGGCCTTTTGTGCGAACTTTCCAATAAACGATGAATGCATCGAAAACACCGTAACTATGAATACTACTTAAGCAGTTATTTAATGAGTATATCTTGCGTACACGATGGTAAAAAAATAAAACGAAGTCCATGCATAAATCAAATTGGAATTATGTGCTTATTCATTCGTACTGCAATCTCATTGAAGTAGTCATTTTAGCTTAAATTATGAGGAAAGGCTAATGACCCATCTGCTAGACACGATTAGCAGAACTATTGACCTGTATCCGGCCTACCAGGTGCTATGTGCAAGGTTCCAACCAATTCAGATGAAGACGACAGCTCTAGCGAAAAATTAGCTGCTTCCCCTTCACAGTTGAGGGAAAGAGCCAGCCGGAGGTCGTATGGCCGACGTCAGGCCTCTGCTTACAGACACACCCAAACAGCCCACAGTGATCCACACGTGTGGCGACAGCTGAACAGGTCATCCGATTATGGGGGGAGGGCTCGCGCTCACACACTCCCAGCAGCAACTATGATGGCCGTAAAAGGGTCAGAGGTCACACGAGTGGGCAAGCGGTCGGCCGCGGAGGCGCTAAAGTCAATCCTCAGCTAGCGGGCAGGTCAGAGTTCTTGCGTAAAGCATTCAGTGAGCCAGACCATCTCCATGCCGGCAGAACCAGCCACCCACCGATCCGACGATGGAAACGGGGCAGTTTACGGAACGTCAGGAGAAATAAACTTTGGAGCAGGAGCTCGCCACGTCTTATTCGTGGCATTATGAACGGGGAATCCGACGAAACAAAGCACCTTATTCGGCAGCAGATAACATAATCGGTGATGGCGCACAAACCACGCACAATAATTTCCGGAGCGAAACAGAGTGCTCTCAAGACACTGAGGGCTGACACCAGCATCGTGATTCTGCCAGTCGACAAAGGACGTTCCACAGTAGTGTTGAATAAGACCAACTACATCCAGAAGGCCAACGCCTTACTGGAGGACCGACAGGCGAACCTGCCATGTGACGATGAACCGATGAAGAAACTTGTGACGAAACGCGGCAAGTCACTCACTGACACGCAAAAGAACCAGCAATTACTAAGTCGGTAAGACTGGCCATTACACCAATAGACGTGACCGCAGCACGGTTCTACGGACTACCGAAAGTACACAAGGCTGGCATCCCCCTCCGGCCAATCGTGTCATTGTGCGGTGCACCAACATTTCATCTGGCGAAATGGCTTTTCCGAAATTTGCGGTCGCTCACCTCGGACGCGACCACGACGGTCTGTTCAGCAAATCAATTCCTGGAGCAGCTCTAGGGAGTGCAAATTACTGCAGATGAGGTGATGTTGTCATTCGATCTCACCTGTCTCTTCACCTCGATCCCACAAGGCCTGGCAATCGAAACGATCAACGAACTGCTCGAGAGCAGGTACAACGAGACGAACGAGACGGTGAAACGGAGACATCTCATCCAGCTCTTAAAGTTCTGCCTGAAGATGTACTTCACTTTCGAAGGAAAAACATATGAGCAGGTAAATGGGACGCCACTGGGATCACCACCTCGGGCTTAATCGCAGAGACAGTATTCCAAAAAGCAGAGACCCTGGTTTTTTGCAAACACAAACCAAAATTCTGGACTAGGTATGTTGACGATACCTTTGTGATCATCGAGCGGGAACTGATCAAGGAATTTAATGATAGCCTGAATTCTCTTTCCCCTGACATCCAGTTTACAGTGGAGGTGGAAGTCAACAACCAGCTGTCTTTTAGCCGTTCTCGTCCATCGAAAACCCAGTGGGAACCTAAAAACGACGGTGTATAGGAAAGCCACGAGTTCCGGCCAAATCCTGAGCTACCATAGCAAACACTCGTTATGCCACAGACGCAGTTGTGTTCGAACACTATACAAGAGGGCTGAAACACACTGCAGCGAGACAGCCGAAAGAAAGGCAGAACTTCGATACCTCCAACGCCTCTTCATGGCCAATGGGTATCCCCGCAACTTCATCGAACGCAGCAGACAGTGCAGGCAAAACCGAAGGCCAGCGACCGAACAGCCAAAGATATGGCGAGCGTTGCCATACATTTGACGGTGTTTCGAGGCGATCTCCTGCTCCTAAGACCGATGGGGATTGGCATCGCCCACCGGCCGGAGTCCACCATTTGACCTCTGGTTATGAGACCTAAGGTCCCCTGCCCTGAGGTGAAACAACAAACGTCATATACCGGCTTCAATGCAATTTCTGCTCCGTCAGCTATACAGAGACTGGAAAAGCTACAAAACCCTGAGTGGGAGAACAAATGAGGGCAATAAGAAGAATGGACCCATTGTCTTTGGTGGCAAAACACTGCACACACTCTGGGACACACGTTCGTCTTCCAGAATGCCGAAATTCTTGGTCTGGGAAGTGACCACGTGGCAAGGGAAACACATCGAGGCCTGGAACACGGAAACAATATCCAGAAATCGTTCTGTTATGCTTCCTACGGCCTACGAAGCCCTCCGGACGCGGCTCAATGCGAACATGGGTCTAATGTGCATACGAACAACGGTGAGTCCAGTTTGGACACGCACGCGATCGCAACACAACCCAGACCCGAAAAAAGGAACAATTATCGCCTTGAACAGCCCAACCACTTATCTCGGCAGGTGCGAAAACACACTGAGGTGCGATCGCAATCAAGAGTTATAGCCTGGGAGGGCAGCTTCGGTCAATGGGGGTACTGACAACTACTGCTAACGTGCGAACGCCGGCCCCGACCAGATTGAGAACAAGCCATCACCTGCCCTCCCCCCGTCCACCACGGGCCTGGTGTACATGCAAAGGATGATCGCCAAGGGTGAAAAACCGCCTTCCTCATCAAGCAGCATGATGACTGAGGATCTCCACCCCCAACCCGGCCCCTCCTCCACGCAAATTTGAAAACCTTAGTAATTCCGTATTAACTTTAATGTTACCACCTATAAATACTGTGAGGCGCGGTACAAAACTTACCTCCGACGCTGAAATCTTGTTTGATTTTAAAACGTCATTACAATATAACCAGGGTTCCCGTGATCGCATCTTCTGCTCATATGCTACACGTCGCTATGCGACCGCTTGCGTGGGCTCTAGTCTGAGCTCCAGGGCACAACGGAACACACATGTTCCTTAAGCAGATCGGTGAGCCCCACACTATCATCATATTCCCGATCACAACCGACAAAACAACGAGCCCGTGGCTCAATGGTAGAGCGTTCGACTCAAATACCAAAGGTCGCATGTTCGAATCCCAGGTGTGCCACACTTGGGATTGGGTATGACTGGCTGATGACGGCTAATAAGCCAGAAATGGCCATTCCGGTCTACATTGTCTTTGTCGGTTCCATTCCATCATATGCTACACGTCGCTATGCGACCGCCTGCGAGGGCTCTAGTCTGAGCTCCAGGGCACAACGGAACATACATGTTCCTTTGGCAGATCGGTGAGCTCTACACTATCATATATATATATATATATATATATATATATATATATATATATATATATATATATATATATATTGATAAGGTAGAAACGACAAAAGACAAGGGAGACCGGAATGGCCATTTCTGGTTTATAAGTCGTCATCAGCCAGTCTTCCCCAATCCCAATTGTGCCACTCCTGGGATTCGAAACTGCGACCTTTGGTAATTAAGTTGGGCGCTTAATTATCGGCTGCAGGACTCACTCGTCCCGTTGTGACTTGGGGGCCAGCCATACCCAACCCCAGGCGCTGCGGTGCCTGGAGACTCGAACTCGCTACCTGTATATATATAATGCGTTCATCTTGCTGCTTGCCACGTATTATAGCCACGGTGAACGCGTGAACTTTTACCCGCCCGTTCTCTGCTGAAATCCTTACATCTCCCCGAGGGTTAACGCCGGCTGGCTCGTGTGACTTCTGTCCCCTTTTAAACCGTCGTAGTTTTATGCAAGCCACTTCACACAAAACACATTGTGCTGACCATGCATTCCGAGTTATCCCGTCAGTTGGCAACTTTCCAAGCCACGGCTTTTAGCGCACCGTGATAGTTTTAAGCGCGTCAGATTGTTTATAGTGAGGAACATGCGCTGAGCTGTCGACCTCACTCTCTCCTCAACCCCCACCATCAGACACTGTCCGAGCCGGTCAGTTGCCTGATGCGGGAGTGGGCGCATTGGCTGAAGGATCGGCGTACCCGTCTTCGCGTGCCGCAGCACGACCTGGCCCCCATAACACACACTCCAGAATTCAGGGGATAGGGAGGAGCCATCGCCGTCTGACTCCCAGTCCACTGGTCAGCCAATCGACACACACAACACATGCACTAAGTCGACGGCGTGGTCTGGTGTAAGCGTCAGATTGGCAGCCTTCCAAGCAACGGTTTCTAGGAAATCGTGATTTTATCAGGTACATTATGATGATTGTGAGGGTGTTGTTTATGTATTAGTGTAGACGGTGTGCGCTGATGTGGCTTAGCCTGCGGTGGTTTACCGCAGGTTGTCGTGGAAGCGCATGTGTTCTAATAGGCTCATGCGGTGTGTAAATGTGCGGGAGCAGTGAGGGCAGTGGAGGCGGGCGCGGCGATTGTATGTCGGAGCCCCAGGTACTGGTTCACCAGCCTCCGTGCGATGGATTCGCAGTTGACCAACCAGGCCGATGCGGGAGTTGAAGTTGCGAGTGCAGTGCGGGCAGGAGAAATCGGTAGAGGCTGGGGGATATCATTCATGGTAGTGGGGCTGGCAGTGGTGGTTAGAATGGCAGGAGCGGAGGGTGTGCATGATGTATCGGTGTTGCCGGCATTTCGGTAAATTCGGCTGTCATGGATGCGCATGTGATCGAATAGGCCCATGCGATGAGTAAATGCGCGAGCAAAGTGGAGGCGACGATCTCTGCTGTGTATTGGTGCTCCAGGCACAGGTTCACCAGTCTCTGGACGATGGATTCGCAAGTTACCGACCTGACCGATGCGTGAGGTGAATGTGCGGTCGCATTGAGGACAGTTTAGAAGAGAGTCCACATCGCTGATGGTGGTGGTGGTAGGGAAGGCGAGGGCGGTGTGGGTAACAGGCGTTAAGTATTGGGATGTGGTTTTCATGATGGTGGAAGTAATGGAATTGATGCCTTAATAAACTTAAAGGAGTGAGGGTGGGGGAGTCTGAAGGAGGGTGTGCAGAATTTGACGTAGAAATTTGAATTTTTTTGGGTTGTTGATGTATTGCACCCGAAGATGTCCAACCAGGCCGATTTGTGTGCGAAAAATGCGTTGACAGCGGGGGAATGTTGGCAGGGCCTGGGCATCGACGATGTTGGTTCGGGGAGCTGGTGACTTTCGTGCCGCTCTCTTGGCCTTGGCGGCGGCGGTCCGATTGGCTTCATAGATTGCTGAACCAGTCTTACCGGATATTCTCCATGCCGTTCTATCCCAGGTGAGGTCCTCCCAGGTCGCTGGGTTGATTTGCAGTTGCTTCAGCGATTTCTTCAAAGTGTCCTTGTAGCGTCGTTTTTGACCTCCCTGCCAGCGAGAACCCGTAGCGACATATCCGTAGAAAAGTCGTTTGGGTAGTCGCTCGTCGTCCATTCTTACCAGGTGGACGCTCCATCGCAGTTGCACTTGCCTCAGTGGCATGGATGCTCAGGGTTCCGGTCCGCTCTAGGACTTCCGTGTCCGGGATCCTGTCTTGCCATCTCAGCTTCAGTATTCTGCGGAGGCAGCTGAGATGAAATTGATTCCGCTTCCTGGCTTGGTTCGAGTAGACGGTCCAGGTTTCCGCTCCGTAAAGGAGTGTCGACAAGACGACGGCCTTGTACATCTTCAGTTTGGCGTTCAGGTGAGTACCGTGGCGATTCCACATGGAGGCCTGCAGCCGGCCGAAGACCTGACTTGCTTTGGAGATCCGTTGGGCAACCTCGTCATGGATTCTCGGGTTGCGTGACAGCGTGCTTCCTAGATAAGCGAAGGTTTCCACGTTTTTGAGTTGAACACCGTCGACATTGATTCGGGGAGCATTAAATTCCGCGCTGGGTGGTGGCTGGTGCATGACAACCGTTTTGGCTGTACTGATTGTTAATCCAAAATTGGCGCAGCCTGCGGCGAAGAGGTCCATACTCGTTTGCATGTCCTCCTCTGTCACGGTGTTAAGGGCGCAGTCGTCCGAGAAGAGCAAGTCTTGGACTGTAGTCGTAGACACACGTGTTGAAGCCTGCATACGCCGACTGTTGAGAAGGTGCACGTCAGTTCTGTAGGCGATGCGGATCCCAGGCTGCTCATCACGGTAGGCGTCCATCAGCATAACCGAGAACATGAGACTGAACAGGGTGGGAGTCAATACGCAGCCCGGCTTCACTCCGTTGGTCACCGCGAATGCTTCGGATACCGTCCCGTTGTCAGTGACGCGCGCAGTCATCCCGTCATGAAGCTGACGCACCATGTGCGTGAACCGCTCAGGACAGCCGAATTTCTGCATGACTTTTCACAGTCCGTCGCGATTCATTGTTTCATAGGTTTTCGTTAGATCCACGAATGTAGTGTATAGGTGAGTTCGCATCTCTTTGGCACTTCTCTTGTAGTTGGCGGGCGGCAAAGAGCATATCAGTTTTTCCGTGGTGTCGGCGGAAGCCACATTGAGGGAGCCGGTCAATGGCAGCATCGGAGATGGCTGATGAGCAATTAAGGACACTTCTGAAGTGCTCGGCCCAGCGGTTCAGAATTTGCGATTTCTCTGTCAGCAGTGTTGTGCCGTCAGAGCTGAGCAGCGGTGCGGTCCCCTTGATACACGGGCCGTATATGGCTTTGAAGAAGTTTTTCATTTCATTGCTGTCCACATACTCCTGGATTTCCTCAGCCTTTCGGATCATCAAGGCATCCTGCATCTTCCGCAGCCATTGCTGTACAAGGCGCCGGCATCTGAAGAAGGCTGCTTTTGTGGCGTCAGTCCGATGGTCAATGTAGGCTTTTTTTAGTCCATTCTTCTCCGTGAGTAAGTTGCTGATGTCGGCGTCATTGTCATCAAACCAGTCCTGGAGTTGACGGCCTGTTCGTCCGAGGACTTCGAGGGCGGTGCACTGGATGACATTTCGCAGTTGACACCATCGTGTCTCCACGGTAGCATTATCATCTGGAGCATGCAGTTCCTCCAGTTTCTCAGTTGTTTGGTTGCTGAACTCAAAACAGTGAGCAGGCAACTTTAACGAAAGAGTATTTAACTTACCTGGCGGCCTCTTATCTTGGGGCCTTCGCCGGGTTTGCAGTCGGAGCCTCATCTGGGAGAGGACGAGGTGATGATCTGTCCAACCACCGAGGGTGCATCCATGTGGCCTTCTGGCGCGTCGTAAGGCGGAAGTAGGTGTTGGTCACCAGGAGACGGTGTTCTGCAGACGTGCGCAGAAGATGAGGCCGTTATCGTTACAGCTACCGAGACCGTGGGGACCCAGCACTCCCTGCCAGGCAGCATGGTCCGTCCCGACGCGGGCATTGAAGTCACCAAGGACAATTAACTTGTCCTTTTTCGGCACAGTCGCCAGCAGAGCGTGCAGGTCCTCGTAGAATTTGTCCTTCGCCGCATTAGAGCTCGTCATTGGGGTAGCGTAGGCGCTGATGATAGTTGCGAACTGGTCTCCCCGAAGAGGAAGGCGGAGGCTCGTCAGGCGATCATTAATACCCTGCGGCAGACCGGGTATCAATGATCGCCTGGGGATGGGGACGGGGTATTGTTGTTTGTTTGAGTTTTACGACCGCGTATTTTGCGAGCCGCGGCCGGCTGCAGAAGACGTTATAACCAGCATTTGTTTAGGACACCTTTTCTAGCCTCTTCCTCCGCGAGGAGGCTAGCAGTGCTGTCCCTAAATAGGGCTGCTCGAACATCCCAGACGGCTGCCTAACTCCACTATGGGTCACGGTTTTGTTTTAGTGGGAGAACGACCCAAGTTAGCCTGGGACGCCTACGGGGTTGCTGTCGCCCCCAACGTAGGACTTTTTGAGAGAGGGGAGTTGGGAAGTTCGAGAGTCAGACATACCGGTTGTGGAGGCACACACAACCCCGGAGACCCTCACCTGGTTTAGCCCACCGGTCGTGACGGTTGCCCAGGGTGTGGCCGCTGGGAAGAACCCAACCTCGAGGAGCGTCAGGTAAGAGTTGGGTACCAGTTAGAGGCGGCCACAGGAGCATTCACCACCTGTACGAGAAAAATGGAGCAACCAAATGCTATCTGTGTGTTTACCCATAACCACGTACTAACCTTGAGTGTCGCCTGATTTTTCGTACTCCACTTGATTGTTAAATCGCTGGAGTTGGTTGTTAAACTCCGGAGTTCTCGGTCTTCGTACTGCCTGTTGGCCTCCGACAGTTCGACCGTCGTAGTCCGACGATGTCCACTGTATGCTCATGGGAAAGATGAGCAGGGACGGTGACTTGCGCGTGATTTAGTTTAAAGTGATAGTAGACTTGCGCTGCATCTACCGCACTCTCTCCTCCTCCCCCCACCTGAGCCCGGTGTCAAGACAGAGTCAACAAGACCGGAGGCGGGAGAGGACGCAGGTGGCTGACGCGGCTGGGTCCCCTATGTCCTAGCCGCCCCTAGGCGTGCCACCACACCTCCATGTTCGGCATTTGTTATGGGAGCGCAACCCGAATAACGCCTGCCGTGCCCTAATTTGGCCCCCGTATTGGTCCAGCGCATCTACCACGTGGCCCGTTTAGGGGGGCACTGTTGGCCTCCACCATGTCAATCAACGGACTGATCAGTCGTTGCTGCTCTCGTGAGTTGTTGTCCGTTTTACGAGCACATTGGTGAGGCAGTGTTTGACTTTGGTCATGTGAACTTCGGCCTCCACCCCGCTTTTCCGTCAGCGTTGGCTCTCGGTTCCGTGTGCTCGTTTGCCTTATTGGCCCTGCGCTAACTGACTCGAGCCTTTTGCGTATCGCCTGCTAGATGGGATGCAAGTCTATGGCTCTGTTAAGTGCGCCCGTCGAGGACCAACTTTCGAGCAGCAGTCTGGCCATCTTATCTTTGGCTCGGCCGATTACCCTCGCTTTCTCAAAGGCGAAACTGTGGTTCTTCTGTTGTATGTGGCCAAAGGACCATAGACAGCTTGTCCTTGCGGTTGATTGCAAGCTGGTGTTCATGCAATCTTGTGCCAAGGCGTTTGCCCGTTTCACCAACATACCTCGCATCACAGCTTTGGTATCGTATGCTGTAAACTACTGCTGATTACTCTGTCATCGGTAGCGGTTCTTTGGGCCTCATTATGCGCTGTCTGATTGTTGATCCAGGCTTATGAGCCACACTGATCCCGAAAGGTTTCAGGATTATTGCCGTCGCCTATGATACGTTCTTCACATAAGGGATTGCGAGTCAGAACTTCGGGTCTTCTCCTTTCGATCGCTCACGGTTGGGCTTCCTAAGACACTTGCGTATAAAGGGTTTCGGATAACCGTTGGCTTCAAATAGGGCATGTAGGTACTTAGTCTCCTCCTTTTTCCCACAGTCGTCGCTGCAGTGTGTTTGAACGCGTTGGAAGAGGGTTCTGACACAACTGCGTTTGTGAGCAACGGGGTGGTTGCTTCTGAAGTGGAGGATACGCATGTCGATAGTTGCCTTCCGGTAGACCGTTGTCCTTATTTTCCCGTCTGCCAGTTTAGTCCCTTGTACGTCAATGAAGGGCAACTGATTTTTGACCTCTTCTTCCATAGTAAATTGGATGTCGGGAAAGATGGAGTTCAAAAGTGTCTTGAAAGACTGCACTTCGCTCCGTTTGATGATGACGAAAGTGTCGTCAACGTATCTGGCCCCGAATTTCGGGGGGCAAGAGCTGAAGACTAGTCGCTCGAGCCTCTGCAATCAGAGGTGAGCCCATTGGTGTCCCCTTCTTTTGTTCGTAAACTTGACCGTTGAAATTGAAGAAAGTTTTAAGACACAATCGCAGGAGCTCGATGATGTGCATACGTTTGAGCTGTTGGTCGGTTTCATCGTATTTTTCTCGTAGAAGTCCGGCAATAGTGTCGATAGCCAGATCGGGCGGAATAGAGGTGAACAATGAGATCACGTCAAATGACACCATTACCTCATTTTTTATTTAGAATTTATATTTGTTTAGCACCGGCAAGGCACTGTCTAAACAAACATTAGTAACAAAATAAAGTTATGACAATGTGTGCCGATAAAATGGTCAAATACTTAATAATTTAGGCATTACTTGTCCTGCTATGTCAACCGTTAGCGGTGTTTTGAAATTAATGGTGAACTGGAAAAAAGGCAGTGAAAAAAAACTCCTACCCTAAAAATGGAGGCAGAGTTCAATAGGCCTTCATTTTTGAATAGAAGGTAGGCGAAAATAACTGCTTAGGAAAAGATTTTAAGGTGGTAGAGTAGGGTAATACTGCAGTAGCATTTCAGAATGAGATAATGAAACGTCTAGATGATTCGTTCTTGATCAATTAGGCATATGAAACAAAATCTCACGAAAATGCGTCAATGAACTTGAGTCCTCAGCATCTTAGGATCCAGAATTGAATTCTGATGATTGTTAGTATCCAAAGAAACGGTAGCATTTTAGACTGTGGACCACCGAATTTGTACGTCCGAATGACGTCATCGTTTGGAGGATGGGTGATATAAGGAGACATCATAGTTCATGGGCGACTCGAGGTAGCGAAAATATAGTTTCAAGAGGGTCACTTAAACTCCCGATGGTCCTTTCTCCGAGTCATGGGGAAAGCTACTGGGAAAAGATGAGGAAAATAAAAGGTTAATAGAATAAGCGTTAAGATAAATGTGCAGTCTTCGCTTGAATGCAGATAGACTAGTTAACAACCTAATTTCAATTGGCAAGTTATTCCAAAGAAAACTATACCTAGAAGCAAAGAAGAGAGAGCGTTTACACGTGGAGGATGCAGGGGGAGGTATAATTAGTGCAGAATTTCTTAGGTTATAAGGAAGACTAACGGGGGTAATGACAGAAAGCTTGGGGAGAGTTGAGCTATTATTTAGTCGGAAAAGGAAAAAAAACCTGCCTCGAGTCTCCTGCCGCAAAGAAATTTTAGCTTCGTTAGCTGGCATCTTGTTGAGTAGGAAGTGGTTGAAAGATTCGGAAATAGGAGTTTTTGTGAAATGTCATCTGCCTCCACTTCCAGGTGTTGGATGCGGGACAAAAACTCTTCAGCAGACTTTACTGTCCACTTTGAATCTTTAGTAAGGAAACACAATCGCTGATAGAGCCACTTTGACAACCCAAAAGTTGGGGTGCCGCGTAAAGATACGATGGGTCGTAATGGCACTCCAGGCTTGTGCACCTTTGGTAGACTGTAGATACGTGCCATCGCAGCATCAGTGACCTTTGCAGCCAGCACTTCCTTCCTCGTAAGTGCTCCTGTCTTCCTCAACTTGTCTATCGTCTTGTTAATGGTATTTTCGAGCGTTTTGAACGCGCTGGCACTCGATGGTACATAAGACTCCTTGTCCATCAATCGATTTTCCAGCTTCTTGCAGTACTCGGTCTTATCCATAACGACCGTCGAGCGCCCCTTGTCAGCAGGCAGGGTGACGATATCCTTCATATTTCGTATTCTCAGAAGTTCTCAGGCTTCTGATGCCGAAATCGTCACCTGACGTTTGTGTTGGAAGAGTAAAGACGAAACTTGTTGCCGCATGACATTTTTGCACTCCTCGTCTACCTCGCATTTCTGAAGCGCCGATTCGAATGATACAATGAAGTCTTCTGTTTGAGCATCACTTGTATTGAACTTGGCGTCATAGGATAGAACCACTGAATGTGGCTCTCTCTCTCTCTCATTCACTGAACTAACACTATACGAGCAGTAGATAGATTCGGGGGACAGAAACGGAGGCCCAGCTAAAACTACTACATCTTGGCATTGTTTGGGTGACATGAAAATTTAGTAGGTGACGGAGATGTTCAATCGAAATGACGTTCCACTTAGGTCTTGGGAAAGAGAGAAAACAGAATGAATGTCTTCGTGTTAGAGGCTTTTGCTTCTTACAAGTTCCTCATCAAGTAAAATGGGTGTTCAGTTGAAAATAGGCTAAGTTTAAACTCTAGATGCCCCCGGATGCAGTGGCCACTGGCGTAGCCAGGACCAGCGTCGGCTGCCTCCAGTCATGTTTGCGAGGGGAGCCAGTGGGGGTAGCTGTTTTGATTGGTCTGCGGAGCAAGTTCAAGTGTTGTCCAATTGGTGTGTGTTGCATTACCCGAGGGGTTTCATGTCTAGCGGCCCATGTTGCATCGGCCGATGAGAGCAGCCATCCATGACTCACCCAGGTCGAACCTGAAGGGTGCCCTTCTGTTAACGGATCGCCTGAAGGTTAGCACGTTTGTCGCGGCCATGGCGACAGACAAAGGGGTGACAGAGCAGGGGGCACGGGAGCGGCTGCTAAAACTCCCCACCCGACACCAAACGAAGTGAGGCTATCGATTGTTAGACAACCGAGGAAAGCTTAGAGATAATCCGATGCACATGCAGGTTAGAGAGCGTTTGCCATGTCTGACAGGAGTTGCTCATGCGGGAGACCAAGATGATGCTGCGACCTGTGCAGAGAGGTGCAGTTGGGGCATCCGCCGGAATTTGTGCTGGAGTAAGCTCGACAATGTGTGCCCATGAGTTTGCACGTTGGTAGAATATGAAGAACCTCCCCGACATAATAAATCCCAGTGGGTGCTGGGTCAGACGAAGATGTCGGTGAAATGGACACACTTTCGCCCATACAAAAAATCGGGGAGCAAATGAAAAGTTGAACGTTTGAAAATTAATCGATGCACATACATTCGCATTTTGAGTGTGTGAAAACACCTCACAAATTATGATTTCATTGGTGATGAGTGGGAGGTCTGTTCAGATGATAACGCATTAGGATGATCGTTCTACACAATTCTATTCGGATTTCACCTGGACTTTTATGGTTGTGTTTTAATGACAACGTCCATCTTGATTCGTGGTAGGGTGTCGGCAACCGAGTTTCCATCTGCGTGGGTACGATGGGTGACACGGGGAAAACAGTAGGATGAATTCCAGTTGGAATTTATGAGGATGGTACTTGGCCATTGCTATCAGTTGTATGTTACAATAATTTATTGGTCACCAATTTGTGGGGGTGTAAGCAGCTTTTGTACTCAGGGTACTGAAATCATCAGGCCAAATCTCAAGTTAAAGGAAAAGACAGAAGCCACCTCTAGAAGGAATTTATTGTACGCGGAACTCTGAGTTGGTCACCTAGGCAGCAGTGGTCACTGAAGAAGCCAGTCGTGCCTGAGAGAAAGTGAGTCAGTGCTGGCAGTTACTTTGGTTTCTATAGGATGTGTGGCCTCACCTAGTTATTACTTTTAGGAACTGCTTATGTGATTTGATTTGGCTTAAGTTAGCCCCATTTCCTTTCGCTCATTCCCCATGTTGCCTTGCTTAAGTGTTACCATTAAGGTTAACCTTTGCATAAGGGTTAGAAGTTAGGTTATGGTTAGATGGAAGGGTTGGCGCCAGGGCTTGGATAAAACGTTGGGACTAAGGGTTTAGTGTTAGGGTTAAGCTGTACACATAGGTTTGGGGTGAGGAGTTAGCCCACCAACGTTATCAACTGTACAGTTTCCTTTAGTTACTGCCTTCACGAGACTCGGATTCAATGATATAGTCTTCGCGCCCTCATCTTCGATGCGGTTTATCATCACGGGTTGAGGCTCAGTTGGTCTGAAATATCTAACTAGTGCCTTGGTTCTTATTTTTCCGCCGTTTACAGTTTTTCCAACTGCGCGCTCGCGTTTTTAAGCATCATTAGTGTATTTAAACAATTTCACCGTATAAAAGGAATTTTGTAATTTTTACTGCTGAATAACAGTCATCTGTCAGTTTCGTTTACCCCACCCATACACCTCATTAAATATCATTCTGAATTACATGCGTCTTTGTCTCCGGTTTTCTCAGTGGTTCACGTATCCGATTGACGCTGCTGCCCTTATAGATCAAGTTCAATTGTTGTCCAATTGGTGTGTGTTGCATTACCCGTGGGGTGTCGTGTCTAGTGGCCCATGTTGTATCGGCTGATAGGCGTAAGATAGCCCAGGCCACCATCCGTGACTCACCCAGGTCAAGCCTGAGGGGTGACCGTAGGTTAACGGAGTACCTGCACGTTAGCACGTTTGTCGCAGCCATGGCGACAGATACAGAGGCGACAGAGCAGGGGCAGCTGGAACGGCCGCTACATATCCGTGTTACGTCGGTAAAGCCGCCGTTAAAATCAAAATACAGGCCGTCGGACTTCAATAAACCACTGGACAGTACCTGCTCTGACATTTGGTTCACAATGGAAGCAGAGAGGTACATGTAGCTCCCCTTCCTTGACGTCCTCACCACATGACGACGCAACGGTTGTCTCCGCGCCAATTTGACAAATGGCCTAAGCCATCACAATAACCAACCAATGACGCACCTCACGGCTTTATTAGGGTTCCTGTTCTAATATCACAGCACGTTACAACGACCCATTGGAAAGAGCACGAGAAGTTTGGTATTTATCTGACTAAATTGCGTGGAACGGATACCCTCAGGCCTTTATGAGCCGTTGCTTTCAAATACGCCCACCGAGAAGAAGAAGAAGAAGAAGAAGAAGAAGAAGAAGAAGAAGAAGAAGAAGAAGAAGAAGAGGCCAACCAACGATCTGGTACTCGTTACCTTCGATTCCAACAGGCCAGAGAATGGATTACCACAGACTTTGGCGTTGGTACCACCCATAGTTCAGAACCGAATGTAGACACAAGGATCATATGAACCAAGAACTAGCTAAACCGAGCTGAGCAATCTGGCATCGTTTATTGGATTTATTGACTTACTTTCCTTGTAGCTGCTAATCGCGCACTTATTTGAGCCTACCTTTTTGTACGAGATAGGAAGCCGCTTTCACACTCAAATCTTTGAAACGGACCAAGAAATTGACTGCGTTGACCACGACACGGATGAGGAGCTGCTTCTGGTGTAGGTTACAGTAACCGCATAATCCGATGTATTAATGAACCTACAGCTTAGTACACGAAACGCTCAGGTGACGAGGTGGTGCGACCCGGTTTCCAGCCCAAGGCGCACACAGCCACCGGCTCTGTGAGAGCCTGCCCGGTCATACGACGCGACTCATCATGTCACGTGGCTCCCCCCTCAGGCGTCGAGACTGTAAAACTGCGAATTCATGGTTTTAAATAAGCTTCTATATGCGACCAAAATTTCAGCCTACCACACGGACTTCTTAATCGCCCCCCCCCCTCATAGCCTGTGACACACATTTTTGTCTCGTATGAATAAGCATGTATCGCGATGGCTATGACGTTGAGCATGGTTGAGTTTTCTTCCTCAGAATGACAGTGGAACTTCAGATATGATTTTGCAATAATTGTAATTGTAAAACGGTTGGAGCGCATTAGCCGGGTCCCAAAAAGGGCACAAAACCGACTACCTGTCTTACGGAAACAGTGATAATTGGGATTTATGGGTGGGACAGAAGAATGGGTAAACGAAGTAATAAAAACGTGAAAACGAAAATAAATGCGGAAATTATAAATAAGGATGAACTTTAAATGAGTTGAAGGGAACCTGCCACTGATTAAACAAGCAGGCGAATTCTCCAATGAGGAAGGGGATTAGAAAGGGCTCTGATAATTGGAGGAAAAGGAAGCCAACCTGACCGGCAAACAAAAGTAGCCAATAGGAAGAGCAGGGTAGATGAATGCGCTGAAATCAAAATCATGGAAATGGAAACCAGTGAAGGTGATTGCGAATCGAAACTCCCAGAAGCACAGAAAATGTGCATCGGAGAACATGAATCGTGGTAAGAATTTATTTAAAAATAAATTTCTCATACATAATGACCCCATTTTAGGGGGGTGTGGGGATAGAGGGTGGAGAACTTTGGAAATCCGAAAAGGGGAAATGGAAGGAAAGCACTACCGTAGGTGAAGATAGCCGGCAGGGGGAAAAGGTGGGGGGATTGAAAAGGTAGGTGAATTACGAATAAATGGAAAATAAAATAATAAAAGTAAAAAGTATTTATGTAGACTGAGTAGCTGAATGGAAAATGAAAGGAAATTTAAAGGTACGTAAGAGCGCAAGCACAGAACGATAACTGTAAACTTTCCATGAATTGAATGTTTTGTTTTATCGCATTGTAGGAATCCGGGAAAAAGAAAATGTAGGGAAAGGGAAACACAGAGGAAAACAAGAACGATATAGGAAGAAATTGCTGATACAAGCTAAGATGTGAGTCCCAGGAAATAATTGACAAGAAGAAGATATGATCGCTGGGACAAGAGCTTTATTCACCTGACGTTGCGGGTTCCAACTTGAACCCATCAGCCGTCGCTATGCTACTGCACGCCTACAACAATTACCAGCTCCCCCTTCATCGATGATGTCTGCGCTGTGGTGCGTTACTTGTTTGCTGGCTGGCATGCGGGTGACGAAATTTCAGCGGATATCTGTTCAACAAACAACGCACCAGATCGCAGTCATCATCGATGAAGGGAGCACCGTTAATTGTCAACGCATCGTATAAATACTGCAAGTCCTGGGTACGAATTACCCGTATCTGATACTGTCTCTGCTGATAATTTCGAGTTAGAATCCGAAATATCAGGCGAATAAAGCTCTTGTCCGAGCGATCGCATCTTCTTCCTTTCAATAGGAAGAAATATATAAGGTAATTGACTCCAACAGGATTGTGGAGTGCCTGCAGTAGAAGGGAATACTTGCGACAAAACTGCGGTGTTTATGCAAAAAATATGATGCAGCAGGCCTCGGTAGAGCAAACCGACGGTTTCTTATTTAAGTGCAATCGCTGCAGGCGGATGAAGACCCTGAGAACTGGTGCCATGTTCGAGGAAATGGATTACCGCTGGGAAAGAAAAGGAAAATTGTGTATCGGTACGTAGAAGGTGTACGAGCCAAGCGGTGCGCCGCATTGGTAGGAGTACATCACAACACAACAATGCAGTGGTAGGCAATTTGACGGAATGTCTCAACCAATGCACCGAGGAGCGCCGTGGGCCAAATAGTCGCCAAAGGCATTGAAGTGCAGGTTGAGGAGACAATGATAGCAAGGCGTAAGAATAATAAAGGCAGGAAAAAATGGCAATACTGGGTAGTACGAATTTATGAAACCTCTTTAAAGAAGGCCCTCTTCGAACACGTAAATAATCGCAGGAGCCAGGGACTCAAGGCGGCGATAAAAAAAGTGGGTTGCTTAGGAACGTATCCTATTAACGGACGAATGTAAAGCCTACTGCCGGCTGCCCGGGGAGGGCTACCAATATCTCAGAAAAATTTTGCGAGTCGTTAGACGCGTATTCAAACGAACGCCATAGAAGGCTACCGGAGCAGACTTAAACGTTAACTCTCCGAAACAGATCAAGTATCGGGAAGGGCTGTATAGGCCCACCTGGACGAAGCGCAGTAACATTTTTGGTACGGACTGAAATGTGACTATTTAAATCAGGTCTGAGCAACTTTTCTGGGCCGCATATCGAAAGCCTATCCTTGGAGCAGAGTTGCAAATGACGTGGAAAGGAATTATGCGAAATGAAGTGAATGAGAATCACAGAAGGCTACCGTGAACGCTGATGACCCATAAAGCGGACGAAGCCCGGTTATAATTCCTTGAAGACAATGAGAGGGACAGACTTCAGCAATACCACAGCCATATTAATGCAATCGGAAGAGTTTATATTACCTCCTTCATCCCTAATTTAATCTATGTAAATCGATGTGAAGTAAACTAATGACTGCACAACGTGTTTTTGATCGCCAATGTACTGAAGGACGTTAAAAAGTAGAAGGACATCGCCTAGCCTAGGTAAGGTTTACTTGGCGAACAAACCAACGGCATGCGGAGGTAAATATTGGTAAGGAAAGGGTAATTAACATTAAGCAACGGATAGTAAAATATACGAAAAAATAACAAGGGAAATCAACGCAGCCTCCTAATAAGTAGAGGAAATTGAAGCATAAGTAGTAGCCTTGGAAGGGAAAATTGAAAAATGGAGGCCTAGACACCGCCTATGCGTGAAAGAACCAGAACTGTCGTCGCTTACAGAAATTTAGTGGGAGGTAAAATCTATCGGAATGACTATTTCAATATTATAAGCAAACGAACAGGCGGGTACCGCAAGGTTGGACTCTTAGTTAAGAAAGTAATGCGGAAGCGGGAAGCACAGGTGAGAAGTATGAAAGTAAGCAGGGCAAAGCAGGATGAAGAAGTGAACTGAACGAGATATCTGTTTGCTGAAATGGTAAGATTGGATAGCAGTAGTATAACAGGTATACTGAAGAAGAGACGAGGGAATATAAACATTACCGAAATAAAGAAAAATTAAATGCTAGGAAAACGAACATGCAGTGACAGAGAATGTAATAACAAAGGTAAACAAACTGAAATTAGTGACACGGGCTAGATGGAAGGTTTGTGTGACGGGCTGTCGGTGAAACGATTTAGGAGAGGAAAAGGGACCAGTAAGCACTCCTAACCGTAAACCTAGAGCAGTAAATTTACGCAAACCCATAAAAGGAAACCCCAAAAAAATACGTACCCTAACCCTCACCGTGAAACTTACCACAAAAGTTAGCCTAACCGTAACAGCAATGTTTAACCATACCATAACTTGAACAAAAACTAATCATATTCGTAAAACTAACCAGAAGCTGAAAGGTATCTGCAAAGCAATAATAAAGTTAGCTTTGAAAACCACCCTGGAGGTAAACCCAACCCTAAACGGACAGCCAGTCCTAACCAAAATAGTAAAAATAACCCGGAAGTTAACGCTCACTCAAACTCAAAACCTAACCGTAAAAATAAAGATAAATCGAACCTTTACAACAATGCTACTCCAACCATACCCGTAAAATCAACCCTAGCCGCAATCGTTAGTCTAACTCTTAAGGTAAGCCTAACCGTAAAAGTAAAGTTAACCCTTACCATAACCTCAACACCAACAACTGGGAAAACTCTAACCATAAAACTATCTAAACTAAAAGTAACTTAAATCATAAAACCAACACTGAGCGTTAACATAACCCTAACACTAAACCTAACCCTTAATCTAACCCTTAGCCAGTCTTAACCATATAGCCAAAACTTCTCCTATTCCTAATCATAAAACTAAACCTTAAAGTAAGGCTTTACTTAAATTTACACATAACCCCAAACATAACCTCAATACCAAACCTAACCCTAACCCAAAAACTAGATTTAAACGTAAAACTACCAAATACAATAATAACCTAAATTATAAAACCTATTCGTACTATAAACCTAATCCTAACCTTAATCAAAAAACTAGCCATAACCTTAACCCAAACACTAACTCTAAACCTAAACTGAACCCTAACCTTAACGATAACCCTAACCCTTAATTATGAAAGAAACTGTAACCTTTAAACGAAAATTATCCTTTATTATAGCCTGAAGACCAAAACTAACCTTACCTAACCCAAAAAACCGTGATCATGAAACCTACGCCAAAGGTAACCAGAACCGTAAACGCGCAACCTACTCTAAGCGTATTTGGAAAACGAATCATCTAATTAACCCTAAATCCAAAACAAGAAACTAACACAAACCTTTACAATAAAGCTTACCCAAATCCCATCCTAATCCACAAACAACCCAAACTCCCACACTGAAACAGGTTGAAGCACATTACCCGTGTACAAATATTCTCTAGTTATACACACGAGATGGAAGGGAGGGGGAAGAAGAAGAATAAATAACAGCATCCCGCAACCAATGTAACGCGTAGCCACTACTAGGTGTAACCCCCTAACAGCCACACGCAAACAGAAACGCTGTCCCAAACTCTCGGACCCCGCGAAATAAAGAGCACTAGCCAAGATGGACGAACACATGACTGCACATAATATCAGGCAGTCCAAAGACAGATGCAGAGTTTACATAAGTATGCAATGCCGCTGGACCGAGCGCCTAGGCGTAGGAAAAGTCAACTGTTATTTGGTTACCGAGGCTAGCGCTGTGGGGCGGTTGGTGGGAGGGGGCGGGGAAGAGAGGGGAATGGGTGGGAGAGATTAGGTAAGAGCATCCCACAAACCATCCAACGCGTAACCATGGCAAGGGAAATGCCTCCGCTAACAGCTCCTCCAGACCCATATACAAACAAAGACGCTATTCCAACCTCGATCACCCCGCAGAACATGGAACACTAGCTAAGCGAGACGAATGCATGACCGCACATCGCAGCAGGCAGCCAAATGGCAGCTGCAGCAACCGCACCCATATGCAATACCGGTGTTCCAAAACGCAGCGTCGTCACCGGTACGTGAGCCTAACCAAACCCGCACAGCACAGCAGGCATCCAACTGCTAGGGGCACCCATCCCAAGGCGTAAACAAAGAAGACCCCCAACAGCGTTGCAAACGCCTGGGTCCCCTCTAGCCTAACCCAACATGGCAAAACGCATGACTGCACATCGCAACAGACAGAATGCTAGCAGCTGCGCCCACCCCATACGCCTGGGCAAATTGGCCGACCTCGGCGCAATGCAAACCGAAACCCTCTCGCGGTGATAAAGCCTGAGCCATGTAGCAAAAAAATATCACGTTCTCAAAATAACCAAAGCAACCTACTGTAAGCATCTGAGTAGCAAAAACAAAGACGTTTTAGGGACCTGGCTAATGTGCTTCAACCACTGTTTATGGGTTAAGTTTTGCCCCCTAAACGGGCCACGTGGTAGATGCGATGAACCAACACGGTTGTCACATCAGGGCACGGCATGCGTTATTCGGGTTGCGCTCCGCTAACAAATGCCGAACCTTGGAGGTGTGGTGGCACGCCTAGGGGCGGCTAGGACTTAGGGGATCCGGCCGCGCCAGCCACCTGCGTCCTCTCCCGCCTCCGGTCTTCTTGACTCTGTCTTGACACCGGGTTCAGGTAGGGGAGGAGGAGAGAGTGCAGTAGCTGTAGCGCAAGGATACTATCACTTAAAACTAATTTACGCGCAAGTCACCGTCCATGCTCCACTTTCCCATGGAGCATACGGTGGACATCGTCGGACTACGACGGTCGAACTGTCGTATGGGTTAAGTTTGGGGTGTAGAGGGTACTAGTTATGGGTAGCATCCCACATATAGTATTTGGTCACTTCATCTGTCTCGCATAGGTGGTGAATGCTTCTGTGGCCGCCTCTAGCTGGTACCCAACTCTCACCTGTGGCTACTCGAAGCTGGTTCTTCTTAGCGGCCACACCCCGGGCAACCGCCACGACCGGCGGGCTAAACCAGGTGTGGGTCTCCGGTGTTGTGCGTGTTTTCACACCCAGTAGGTCTGCTCCCTTCCCCCTGCTCTTCCCCCTCTCCCGTCCTCCCTGTCCTCCCCTCCTCCCCCACGGTCGAAAAAGTCCTACAGTGAGGGCGACATGTAATCACGTATGTGGCCCAGGCGAATCAGTCGTTCTCTCACTAACCCAAATCGTGACCCATAGTGGAGTTCGGTAGCCGCCTGGGATGACTAAGCAGCCCTATTCAGTGACAGCACTGCTTACCCCCTCGCGGGGTAGGGGGCTAGAAAAGGTGCCCTAAACAAATGCTGGGTCTCACGACAGCTGCAGCAGACCGTGGATAGCAGACTGCAATTACATGCGGTCAAAAAACTCCAAACGATATCATCAACAACTCTTCTCCCAATGCCTCTGACGTACCCTTCGGGGTACCCCCCGGACTGCTCGAGTGAGTTCACCCACTCTAGCATCCTGGAATGTTCGATCTCTTTAAAACAATCCCAGGAGCAACCGACCGGAATGGAGGATGGCGCTAGTCGCTCGGGAACTGGTGCGCTACAAGGTGGAAATTGCTGCTCTTTGTGAAACCCAATTCACTGAACAGGGTCAGCTGGAGGATTTGGATGCCGGCTACACCTTCTTTTGGATCGGCCGGCCAAAGGCAGAGCAACGCGATGCTGGTGTCACCTTTGCAATCTGGAACGACATCGTGGGACGTCTGACCTGTTTGCCGCAGGGTATCAATGATCACCTGATGATCCTCCGCCTGCCTCTTTGGGGGACAAGTTCGCACCCATCATCAGCGCCTACGCTCCCCCAATGACGAGCTCTGATACAGCAAAGGACAAATTCTACGAGGACCTGCACACCCCACTGGCGATTGTGCCGAAAGAGGACGAGTGTCCTTGGTGACTTTAACGCCCGTGACGGGATATACCGTGCTTCATGGTGAGGCGTGCTGGGTCCCCATGGTCTTGGTAACCGAAACGATGACGGCCTCCTTCTTCTGCGAACGTGTGCGGAACACCGTCTCCAGCTGACTAACATATTCTTCCACCTCCCGATGCGGCAAAAAAACGACCTGGCTACACCCCCGGTCGAGACACTGCCACCTCTTGGACTATGTTCTCGTCCGGAGGCGAGATCGACAGGACGTGCTGATGACAAAGCGATCCCCGGTGCCGACGGATGGACGGATCACCGCCTCGTCATCTCCAAGATGAGGCTTTGTCTGCAACCACGCAGAAGACCCCAAGGTAATCGACCACAAGGTAAGTTGAATACTGCTTTGTTGAATATGCCTGCTCACCATCTCCATTTCAGCAACGATCTGGCCAACCGACTAGCCAACCTTCCAGTCGCCGACGCGGACATCTCCGTGGAGCACTGCTGGTGTCAGCTGAGAGACACCATCCAATCCACCACCCTGGATGTCCTCGGCCGCGGACGTCGTCAGCACCCAGACTGGTTCGATTAAAAGGACGCAACTAGCAACGCTCTGCTCGTCGAGAAGATCCAGTTGCACAAAGCCTACGTCGATCGCCCTACCGCTTCAAACAAGTCAGCCTCGCCTTGTACAGCAACGGCTGCGGGAGATGCAGGATGCCTGGGTGACGCACAAAGCTGTGGAAATCCAAGGGTTCGTGGACCAAAACGAATGGAAGAACTTATTCGCCGCCACCAAGACTCTCTATGGACCTCCCGTCAACGGCGCCACCCCTCTTCTCAATGCCGACGGCAGGATGCTACTCACTGAGAAGATGCAAATCCTGAAGCGATGGGCAGAACATGTCCAAGGCTTTCTCAATCAGCCCTCCACCATCTCCAACGCCGCCATCGATCGCCGGCCTGAAGTGGAAATCAATGCCGACCTTGATCTCCCGCCCTCTCTTCAAGAAACCATCAGAGCCGTGCAGCAACTCTCCAGCGGGATAGCACCTGGCTCGGACGCGATCCCTGCTGAGATTTACAAGCATAGCGGACCCCAACTGATGAACCGACTCACAGTGCTCTTCCAGGAGATGTGGCACCAAGGGCAAGTCCCTCAGGATTTCAAAGACGCAATGTTGTCCACATGCAAAAGAAGAAAGGGAACCGCCAACTCTGCGACAACCACCGAGGAATCGCGCTGCTGAACATGGTTGGAAAGATCTTCACCCGCATTCTCCTCAATCGCCTGAACGCTCACCTAGAGCAAGGACTGCTCCCGGAAAGCCAATGTGGCTTCCGACGACACCGAGGAACAATCGACCTGGTCTTCACCACACGCCAGCTACAAGAGAAGTGCAAGGAGATGCGGATTCACCTCTACACTACCTTCGTGGATCTGACGAAAGCCTTTGACACGGTGAATCGCGATGGGCTGTGGAAAATCATGCAGAAATTCAGCTGTCCTGAACGTTTCACGCATATGGTACGTCAGCTTCACGACGGGATTATGGCACGCGTTACTGAGAACGGGACAGTATCCGAAGCATTTGCAGTGACAAACGGAGTGAAGCAGGGCTGCGTCCTTGCACCTACCCTCTTTAGTCTCATGTTCTCTGCCTACCGTGAAGGACGCCCCAGGATCCGCATCGATGGACGGCCGACTCCTCAACAAACATCGGATGCACCTCCACTCGCGTGTCTCCACAGCCACCATCCACGAACTTCACTTCACTGATGACTGCGCACTCAATGCAACGACAGAAGAGGAAATGCAAAGGAGCATGGACCTCTTCGCTGCCGCCTGTGACAACTTCGGACTTTGCATCAACACGGAGAAAACGGTTGTGATGCATCAGCCGCCGCCCAATACAACCTACTCCGCAGCTCACATCAGTGTCAGTGGTGCCCAAATGAAATCTGTGGATACCTGGGCAGCAATCTCTCCCGCAGCACCAAAGTCAACGATGAGATCGCCAATCGGATCGTCAAAGCCAGCCAAACCTTTGGACGCATTCAGAACGTGGTCTGGAATCGACACGGTCTCCACCTCCGCACAAAAACTCAAGATGTACAAAGCTGTCATATTGCTGACGCTGCTGTATGGAGCGGAGACGTGTACGATCTACCAAAAGCAGGCAAGGAAGCTCAACCACTTACATCCTAGCTGCCTTCACAGAATACTTTAAGCTGAGTTAGCAAGACAGGATACCGGACACGGAAGTGTTGGAACGAACAAGCCTTCTCAGCATTTATGCTCAGCTGAAACAACTGCAACTACGCTGGAGCGGCCACCTTGAGAGGATGGACGACGAATGATTACCCAAACGACTCTTCTATGGAGATATCGCCATGGGTTCACGTCGACAAGGGGTCAAGTACGACGCTACAAGGATACTCTGAATACTTCCCTGAAGCAACGGCAGATCAACCCGGTGACCTGGGAGGACCTCGCCCGGAACCGACCGGACATTGAAGACAGGGGCAGCAATCTACGAACCCAACAGGGTCTCCCACCGCTAAGACCAAAAGAGCGGTACGAAAGTCATCAGTGCCCCAGACGAACACCGCGAATGACCAGGCCCTTCCAACATGCCCGCGCTGTCAACGTACTTTCCGTGCGCGAATCGGCCTTGTTGAACATCTTCGAACGCAATGCACCAAAAATTCCGACCATTCCACCTTCTACGTCAAATTTTTCCAACACTTCTTCGGACTCCCCATCCCTCACCCCTGGCATCTGTTGCATTACTCCCATCATCATAGAGACCACATCCAATACACATCACATGTTACCTCCTCCACCACCACCACTATCAGAGTACTCTCCACCACCACCATCAGCAATGGGGACTCTCTCTCTCCTAAACTGTCCTCATTGAGACCGGACATTCACCTCCCACATCGGCCTGGTCAGTCACTTGCGAATCCATCGTATAGAGACTGGTGAACCAGTGACTGGAGCACCCACACAAAGCAGAGATCGCTGTCTCCACTGCCCTCACTGTCCTCGCACATTCACTCATCGCATAGGCCTATTCAGTCGCATGCGCATCCATGACAACCTGCAGTAAACCACCGGAGGCTAAGCCACTTCAGCGCACACAACCTACACCAATACATAGCCAACACCCTCACAATCATCATTTACTCGTGAATATCATGGTTTCCTATAAATCTTGGCTTGGAAGGCTGCCAATCTGACACTTACACCAGACCACGCCATCGGCCCAGTGTATGTGATGTGCGTGTCGAGTGGCAGACCAGTGGACTGGGAGTCAGACGGCGATAGCTCCTCTATATCCCCTGAGTAAGTGAATCCTGGTGTGTTCGTTATGGGGGGCCATGTCGTGATGTGGCGCGCGACCCGTGTACGCCGACCCGTCAGTCAATGCGCCCACTTCCTCATCAGACAACTGACTGGCTCGGATGGTGGTTTGATTTCGAGGGTGGGGGAGAGAGTGAGGTCGAGAGCTCAGCGTATTTTCCTAACTGTAAACAATCTGACGCGCTTGAAACTATCACGGTGTGCTAAAAGCCGTGGCTTGGAAGGTTGCCAACTGACGGGAACACTCGGACCACGTGGTCAGCCCAATGTTTGTTTTTGTGTGGAGTGGCTGACTGGCGGACTGAGAGTCACGCTGCACTGGCTCCTTCTTAATGTGGCCTTTACGGCACTCCCACTCCGTGGGATCCGAGCCAGGTGTGTTGGTTCACCCAGGGGCGGCTCCGGTCGCACCAGCCACATGAGCCCTCTCCCATCTCCGGTCTTCTTGACTCTGTTCTGACACCGGGCTCAGGTGGGGGAGAAGGAGAGAGTGCGATTATGATAAGCGCCATGGGTTGGAAGGTCACCAGCTGACAATTACACTCAGACCTCGCAGTCAGTCCAATTTGTGTTGTGTGGAGGGGCTGACTGGTAGTCTGAAAGTCAGGCTGCGATGGCTCCTTCTTAAAGTGACCTCTGGCTATCTCACACATGTGAGATGTAAGCCGTTCATCCCCCTGTTGTGTGAAATCCTGGTGCTTGTGTTTTGGGGGGCCAGGTCGTGTATTTTGTACACGTAGACAGGATCACCAGCAGCTGCGCCCACTTTCGTATCAGATCACTGACCGGCTCGGACAGTTGTTTGATTGTGGGGATGGGGGAGAGTGTGGGGTGTAGGGGTACTAGTTAGGGGTTGCACCACACAGATAGCATTTGGTCGTTCCATTTGTCTCGTACAGGTGGTGAATGCTCCTGTGGCCGTCTCTAATTGGTGCCCAACCCTCACCTGTGGCTCCTCGAAGTTGGGTTCTTCCAGCGGCCACACCCCGGGCAACCGTCACGGCCGGCGGTCTAAACCAGGTGAGGGTCTACGGTGTTGTGTGTGCCTCCACACCCGGTATGTCTGACTGCCGAAATTCCCATCTCCCCCTCTCAAAAAGTCCTACGGTGAGGGCGAAAGCAACCCCATAGGCGGCCCAGGCTAACTCGGGTCGTTCTCCCACTAAAACTAAATCATGACCCGTAGTGGAGTTCGGCAGCCGTCTGGGATGTCCGAGCAGCCCTATGTAGGGACAGCAGTGTTTGCCTCCTCGCTGAGGAATGGGCTAGAAAAGGTGCCCTAAACAAATGCTGGTTATTAAGTCTTCTGCAGCCGGTCGTGGCTCGCAGATCGCAAAATATGCGGTCGTAAATCTCAAACAAACAACAATACCCCCGTCCCCATCCCCCTCGCCATACCCTCCAGGCTGCTCAGGTGAGTCCACTCACACTAGCAGCCTGGAATGTTCGTCCCCTTTTAGACAATCCTAGGAGCAACCGGCCGGAACGGAGTACGGCGCTAGTCGCTCTGGAACTGGTGCGCTACAAGGTGGACATTTCTGCTCTCAACGAGACCCGATTCTCTGAACAGGGTCAGCTGGAGGAGGTTGGTGCCAGCTACACCTTCTTCTGGAGCGGTCGACCAAAGGCAGAGTGACGTGACGCTGGTGTCGCCTTTGCCATCCGGAACGACATCGTGGGACGTCTGCTCTGTATGCCGCAGGGTATCAATGATCGCCTGATTAACCTCCGCCTGCCTCTTCGGAGGGACAAGTTCACCACCTTCATCCTCGCCTACGCTCCCCCAATGACGAGATCTGATGCAGCAAAGGACGAATTCTACGAGGATCTACACGCCCTGCTAGCGATTTTTCCGAAAGAGGACAAGTTAATTGTCCTTGGTGACTTCAACGCCCGCGTCGGGATGGACCACGCTGCCTGGCAGGGAGTGCTGGGTTCCCACGGTCTCGGTAGCTGTAACGATAACGGCATCCTTCTTCTGCGCACGTGTGCGGAACACCGTCTCTTGCTGACCAACACCTTCTTCAACCTTCCGACGCGGGAGAAGGCCACGTGGATGCACCCTCGGTCGCGGCGCTGGCATCTGCTGGACTATGTTCTCGTCCGGAGGCGAGATCGACAGGACGTGCTGGTAACCAAGGCGATCCGCGATGCCGATTGTTGGACAGATCATGGCCTCGTTATCTCCCAGATGAGGCTCCGACTGCCACCCCGACGAAGGCACCAAGGTAAGTGACCGCCTGGTAAGTTAAATACTCTTTTGTTAAATTTGCCTGCTCACTGTTTTGATTTCAGCAACCAAATATCCGAGGAACCAGAGAACCTGCATGCTCCAGATAATAAGGGCACCTTGTAAACACGATGGTGCCAACTGCGGAATATCATCCATTCCACCGCCCTCGAGGACCTGGGACGCGCACACCGTCGACACCAGGACTGGTTTGACGAAAATGACGCCGAAATCAGAATTTACTTGCGGAGAAGAATGGACTACACAAAGCGTACACGGACCTTCGGACTAACTCCACCAAAGCAGCCTTCTTCCGATGCCACCGCCTTGTACGGCAGCGGCTGCGGGAGATGCAGGACGCATGGATGGTCCAAAAGGCAGAGGAAATCCAAGGGTATGCGGACCGCAATAAAATGAAAAACTTTTTCAAAGCCATCAAGGCCATCTACGGCCCGTGTGTCAAAGGGACCGCACCGCTGCTCAGCTCTGACGGCACAACACTGCTGACAGAGAAATCGCAAATTCTGAAGCGCTGGACCGAGCACTTCAGAAGTGTCCTTAATTGCTTATCAGCCATCTCCGATGCTGCCATTGACCGGCTCCCTAGAGTGGACACGAACAATGACCTGGATCTGCCGCCTTCCCTACCAGAAACCATCCGGGCCGTGCAGCAGATTTCCAGCGGTAAAGCACCGGGATCCGACGCAATCCCACCGGAAGTCTACAAGCACGGTGGGCCCCGCCTAGTGGTAGAATTCACAACACTTTTCCAGTAGATGTGGCACCAAGGACAAGTTCCTCAGGATTTCAAATAAACGACC
The DNA here is from genome assembly GCA_017591395.1 of Schistocephalus solidus. NCBI lineage: Eukaryota > Metazoa > Platyhelminthes > Cestoda > Diphyllobothriidea > Diphyllobothriidae > Schistocephalus > Schistocephalus solidus. Next base: position 81 of record WEDG01000061.1, on the reverse strand, counting down.
ATCGTCCATCTATACAAACGGAAGGGGAACCGGCAAATGTGTGATAATCACAGAGGCATCTCGTTGCTCAACATCGTCGGG
>WEDG01000060.1:0-15894 GCA_017591395.1 Schistocephalus solidus | reverse complement strand
TCAAAATCGATGGTGTAAGTAAGCTATTGCGGTGAATAGGTGGGTTTTGTGTGTAGAAATGGTCACCAGAAGGATCTCATCCAAACAGAGTCAGAATTGATGGTGGTAAGTAAGCTATTGCGGTGAATAGGTGGCTTTGTGTGTAGAAATGGTCACCAGAAGGATCTCATCCAACAGAGTCAGAATTGATGGTGGTAAGTAAGCTATTGCGGTGAAATAGGTGGTTTTGTGTGTAGAAATGGTCACCAGAAGGATCTCATCCAACAGAGTCAGAATTGATGGTGGTAAGTAAGCTATTGCGGTGAATAGGTGGCTTTTGTGTAAAAATGGTCACCAGAAGGATCTCATCCAACAGAGTCAGAATTGATGGTGGTAAGTAAGCTATTGCGGTGAATAGGTGGCTTTGTGTGTAGAAATGGTCACCAGAAGGATCTCATCCAACAGAGTCAGAATTTGATGGTGGTAAGTAAGCTATTGCGGTGAATAGGTGGGTTTGTGTGTAGAAATGGTCACCAGAAGGATCTCATCCAACAGAGTCAGAATTGATGGTGGTAAGTAAGCTATTGCGGTGAATAGGTAGGTTTGTGTGTAGAAATGGTCACCAGAAGGATCTCATCCAACAGAGTCAGAATTGATGGTGGTAAGTAAGCAATTGCGGTGAATAGGTGGGTTTGTGTGTAGAAATGGTCACCAGAAGGATCTCATCCAACAGAGTCAGAATTGATGGTGGTAAGTAAGCAATTGCGGTGAATAGGTGGGTTTGTGTGTAGAAATGGTCACCAGAAGGATCTCATCCAACAGAGTCAGAATTGATGGTGGTAAGTAAGCAATTGCGGTGAATAGGTGGGTTTTGTGTAGAAAATGGTCACCAGAAGGATCTCATCCAACAGAGTCAGAATTGATGGTGGTAAGTAAGCTATTGCGGTGAATAGGTGGCTTTGTGTGTAACAATGGTCACCAGAAGGATCTCATCCAACAGAGTCAGAATTGATGGTGGTAAGTAAGCAATTGCGGTGAATAGGTAGCTTTGTGTGTAACAATGGTCACCAGAAGGATCTCATCCAACAGAGTCAGAATTTGATGGTGGTAAGTAAAGCAATTGCGGTGAAATAGGTGGGATTGTGTGTAGAAATGGTCACCAGAAGGATCTCATCCAACAGAGTCAGAATTGATGGTGGTAAGTAAGCTATTGCGGTGAATAGGTGAGTTTGTGTGTAGAAATGGTCACCAGAAGGATCTCATCCAACAGAGTCAGAATTGATGGTGGTAAGTAAAGCAATTGCGGTGAATAGGTGGGTTTGTGTGTAACAATGGTCACCAGAAGGATCTCATCCAACAGAGTCAGAATTGATGGTGGTAAAGTAAGCAATTGCGGTGAATAGGTGGGATTGTGTGTAGAAATGGTCACCAGAAGGATCTCATCCAACAGAGTCAGAATTGATGGTGGTAAGTAAGCTATTGCGGTGAATAGGTGCGTTTTGTGTGTAGAAATGGTCACCAGAAGGATCTCATCCAACAGAGTCAGAATTGATGGTGGTAAGTAAGCAATTGCGGTGAATAGGTGGGTTTTGTGTAGAAATGGTCACCAGAAGGATCTCATCCAACAGAGTCAGAATTGATGGTGGTAAGTAAGCAATTGCGGTGAATAGGTGGCTTTGTGTGTAGAAAATGGTCACCAGAAGGATCTCATCCAACAGAGTCAGAATTTGATGGTGGTAAGTAAGCAATTGCGGTGAATAGGTGGGATTTGTGTGTAGAAATGGTCACCAGAAGGATCTCATCCAACAGAGTCAGAATTGATGGTGGTAAGTAAGCAATTGCGGTGAATAGGTGGGCTTTGTGTGTAGAAATGGTCACCAGAAGGATCTCATCCAACAGAGTCAGAATTGATGGTGGTAAGTAAGCAATTGCGGTGAATAGGTGGGTTTGTGTGTAACAATGGTCACCAGAAGGATCTCATCCAACAGAGTCAGAATTGATGGTGGTAAGTAAGCAATTGCGGTGAATAGGTAGGGTTTGTGTGTAGAAATGGTCACCAGAAGGATCTCATCCAACAGAGTCAGAATTGATGGTGGTAAGTAAGCTATTGCGGTGAATAGGTGCGTTTGTGTGTAGAAATGGTCACCAGAAGGATCTCATCCAACAGAGTCAGAATTGATGGTGGTAAGTAAGCTATTGCGGCGAATAGGTGGGTTTGTGTGTAACAATGGTCACCAGAAGGATCTCATCCAACAGAGTCAGAATTGATGGTGGTAAGTAAGCTATTGCGGCGAATAGGTGGCTTTGTGTGTAACAATGGTCACCAGAAGGATCTCATCCAACAGAGTCAGAATTGATGGTGGTAAGTAAGCTATTGCGGTGAATAGGTGGGCTTTTGTGTGTAGACAATGGTCACCAGAAGGATCTCATCCAACAGAGTCAGAATTGATGGTGGTAAGTAAGCTATTGCGGTGAATAGGTGGCTTTGTGTGTAGAAATGGTCACCAGAAGGATCTCATCCAACAGAGTCAGAATTGATGGTGGTAAGTAAGCTATTGCGGTGAAATAGGTGGGCTTTGTGTGTAACAATGGTCACCAGAAGGATCTCATCCAACAGAGTCAGAATTGATGGTGGTAAGTAAGCAATTGCGGTGAATAGGTGGGTTTGTGTGTAGAAATGGTCACCAGAAGGATCTCATCCAACAGAGTCAGAATTGATGGTGGTAAGTAAGCTATTGCGGTGAATAGGTGGCTTTGTGTGTAGACAATGGTCACCAGAAGGATCTCATCCAACAGAGTCAGAATTGATGGTGGTAAGTAAGCAATTGCGGTGAATAGGTGGGCTTTTGTGTAGAAATGGTCACCAGAAGGATCTCATCCAACAGAGTCAGAATTGATGGTGGTAAGTAAGCTATTGCGGTGAATAGGTGGCTTTGTGTGTAGAAATGGTCACCAGAAGGATCTCATCCAACAGAGTCAGAATTGATGGTGGTAAGTAAGCTATTGCGGTGAATAGGTGGCTTTGTGTGTAGACAATGGTCACCAGAAGGATCTCATCCAACAGAGTCAGAATTGATGGTGGTAAGTAAGCTATTGCGGTGAATAGGTGGCTTTGTGTGTAGAAATGGTCACCAGAAGGATCTCATCCAACAGAGTCAGAATTGATGGTGGTAAGTAAGCAATTGCGGTGAATAGGTGGGTTTGTGTGTAGACAATGGTCACCAGAAGGATCTCATCCAACAGAGTCAGAATTGATGGTGGTAAGTAAGCTATTGCGGTGAATAGGTGGCTTTGTGTGTAGAAAATGGTCACCAGAAGGATCTCATCCAACAGAGTCAGAATTGATGGTGGTAAGTAAGCAATTGCGGTGAATAGGTGGGCTTTTGTGTAGAAATGGTCACCAGAAGGATCTCATCCAACAGAGTCAGAATTGATGGTGGTAAGTAAGCAATTGCGGTGAATAGGTGGGCTTTGTGTGTAGCAAATGGTCACCAGAAGGATCTCATCCAACAGAGTCAGAATTGATGGTGGTAAGTAAGCTATTGCGGTGAATAGGTGGCTTTGTGTGTAGAAATGGTCACCAGAAGGATCTCATCCAACAGAGTCAGAATTGATGGTGGTAAGTAAGCAATTGCGGTGAATAGGTATGCTTTTGTGTAGAAATGGTCACCAGAAGGATCTCATCCAACAGAGTCAGAATTGATGGTGGTAAGTAAGCTATTGCGGTGAATAGGTGGGTTTGTGTGTAGAAATGGTCACCAGAAGGATCTCATCCAACAGAGTCAGAATTGATGGTGGTAAGTAAGCAATTGCGGTGAATAGGTAGGTTTGTGTGTAGAAATGGTCACCAGAAGGATCTCATCCAACAGAGTCAGAATTGATGGTGGTAAGTAAGCTATTGCGGTGAATAGGTGGGTTTGTGTAGTAACAATGGTCACCAGAAGGATCTCATCCAACAGAGTCAGAATTGATGGTGGTAAGTAAGCTATTGCGGTGAATAGGTGGGCTTTTGTGTGTAGAAATGGTCACCAGAAGGATCTCATCCAACAGAGTCAGAATTGATGGTGGTAAGTAAGCTATTGCGGTGAATAGGTGGGATTTGTGTGTAGAAATGGTCACCAGAAGGATCTCATCCAACAGAGTCAGAATTGATGGTGGTAAGCAAGCTTTTGCGGTGAATAGGTGGCTTTGTTTGTAGAAATGGTCACCAGAAGGATCTTATCCAATAGAGTCAGAATTGATGGTGGTAAGTAAGCTATTGCGGTGAATAGGTGGGTTTTGTGTAGAAATGGTCACCAGAAAGGATCTCATCCAACAGAGTCAGAATTGATGGTGGTAAGTAAGCAATTGCGGTGAAATAGGTGGGTTTGTGTGTAGAAATGGTCACCAGAAGGATCTCATCCAACAGAGTCAGAATTGATGGTGGTAAGTAAGCTATTGCGGTGAATAGGTGGGTTTGTGTGTAGAAATGGTCACCAGAAGGATCTCATCCAACAGAGTCAGAATTGATGGTGGTAAGTAAGCAATTGCGGTGAAATAGGTAGGGTTTGTGTGTAGAAATGGTCACCAGAAGGATCTCATCCAAACAGAGTCAGAATTGATGGTGGTAAGTAAGCAATTGCGGTGAAATAGGTGGGTTTGTGTGTAGAAATGGTCACCAGAAGGATCTCATCCAACAGAGTCAGAATTGATGGTGGTAAGTAAGCTATTGCGGCGAATAGGTGGCTTTGTGTGTAGAAATGGTCACCAGAAGGATCTCATCCAAACAGAGTCAGAATTGATGGTGGTAAGTAAGCAATTGCGGTGAATAGGTGGGTTTGTGTGTAGACAATGGTCACCAGAAGGATCTCATCCAACAGAGTCAGAATTGATGGTGGTAAGTAAGCAATTGCGGTGAAATAGGTAGGGTTTGTGTGTAGAAATGGTCACCAGAAGGATCTCATCCAACAGAGTCAGAATTGATGGTGGTAAGTAAGCAATTGCGGTGAATAGGTGGGTTTGTGTGTAGAAATGGTCACCAGAAGGATCTCATCCAACAGAGTCAGAATTGATGGTGGTAAGTAAGCTATTGCGGTGAATAGGTGGGTTTGTGTGTAACAATGGTCACCAGAAGGATCTCATCCAACAGAGTCAGAATTGATGGTGGTAAGTAAGCCATTGCGGTGAATAGGTAGGTTTTGTGTGTAGAAATGGTCACCAGAAGGATCTCATCCAACAGAGTCAGAATTGATGGTGGTAAGTAAGCTATTGCGGTGAATAGGTGGGTTTTGTGTAGAAATGGTCACCAGAAGGATCTCATCCAACAGAGTCAGAATTGATGGTGGTAAGTAAGCAATTGCGGTGAATAGGTGGGTTTGTGTGTAGAAATGGTCACCAGAAGGATCTCATCCAACAGAGTCAGAATTGATGGTGGTAAGTAAGCTATTGCGGTGAATAGGTGGGCTTTTGTGTGTAGAAAATGGTCACCAGAAGGATCTCATCCAACAGAGTCAGAATTGATGGTGGTAAGTAAAGCAATTGCGGTGAATAGGTAGGCTTTGTGTGTAGAAATGGTCACCAGAAGGATCTCATCCAACAGAGTCAGAATTGATGGTGGTAAGTAAGCCATTGCGGTGAAATAGGTGGGTTTGTGTGTAGAAATGGTCACCAGAAAGGATCTCATCCAACAGAGTCAGAATTGATGGTGGTAAGTAAGCCATTGCGGTGAATAGGTGGGTTTGTGTGTAGAAATGGTCACCAGAAGGATCTCATCCAACAGAGTCAGAATTGATGGTGGTAAGTAAAGCTATTGCGGTGAATAGGTAGGGTTTGTGTGTAGAAATGGTCACCAGAAGGATCTCATCCCAACAGAGTCAGAATTGATGGTGGTAAGTAAGCTATTGCGGTGAATAGGTGGGTTTGTGTGTAGAAATGGTCACCAGAAGGATCTCATCCAACAGAGTCAGAATTGATGGTGGTAAGTAAGCTATTGCGGTGAATAGGTGGGTTTGTGTGTAAAAATGGTCACCAGAAGGATCTCATCCAACAGAGTCAGAATTTGATGGTGGTAAGTAAGCTATTGCGGTGAATAGGTGGGATTTTGTGTGTAGAAATGGTCACCAGAAAGGATCTCATCCAACAGAGTCAGAATTGATGGTGGTAAGTAAGCTATTGCGGTGAATAGGTGGGCTTTGTGTGTAGACAATGGTCACCAGAAGGATCTCATCCAACAGAGTCAGAATTGATGGTGGTAAGTAAGCCATTGCGGTGAATAGGTGGGCTTTGTGTGTAGAAATGGTCAACAGAAGGATCTCATCCAAACAGAGTCAGAATTGATGGTGGTAAGTAAGCTATTGCGGTGAAATAGGTGGGTTTGTGTGTAGAAATGGTCACCAGAAGGATCTCATCCAACAGAGTCAGAAATTGATGGTGGTAAGTAAGCTATTGCGGTGAATAGGTGGGTTTGTGTGTAGAAATGGTCACCAGAAGGATCTCATCCAACAGAGTCAGAATTGATGGTGGTAAGTAAGCAATTGCGGTGAAATAGGTGGGTTTTGTGTGTAGAAATGGTCACCAGAAGGATCTCATCCAACAGAGTCAGAATTTGATGGTGGTAAGTAAGCTATTGCGGTGAATAGGTGGGCTTTGTGTGTAGAAATGGTCACCAGAAGGATCTCATCCAACAGAGTCAGAATTGATGGTGGTAAGTAAGCAATTGCGGTGAATAGGTGGGTTTGTGTGTAGAAATGGTCACCAGAAGGATCTCATCCAACAGAGTCAGAATTGATGGTGGTAAGTAAAGCTATTGCGGCGAAATAGGTGGGTTTGTGTGTAGACAATGGTCACCAGAAGGATCTCATCCAACAGAGTCAGAATTGATGGTGGTAAGTAAGCTATTGCGGTGAATAGGTGGGTTTTGTGTGTAGACAATGGTCACCAGAAGGATCTCATCCAACAGAGTCAGAATTGATGGTGGTAAGTAAGCAAATTGCGGTGAATAGGTGGGTTTGTGTGTAGAAATGGTCACCAGAAGGATCTCATCCAACAGAGTCAGAAATTGATGGTGGTAAGTAAGCTATTGCGGTGAATAGGTGGCTTTGTGTGTAGAAAATGGTCACCAGAAGGATCTCATCCAAACAGAGTCAGAATTGATGGTGGTAAAGTAAGCTATTGCGGTGAATAGGTGGGTTTGTGTGTAGAAATGGTCACCAGAAGGATCTCATCCAACAGAGTCAGAATTGATGGTGGTAAGTAAGCTATTGCGGTGAATAGGTGGGTTTGTGTGTAGAAATGGTCACCAGAAGGATCTCATCCAACAGAGTCAGAATTGATGGTGGTAAGTAAGCTATTGCGGTGAATAGGTGGGTTTGTGTGTAGAAATGGTCACCAGAAGGATCTCATCCAACAGAGTCAGAATTGATGGTGGTAAGTAAGCTATTGCGGTGAATAGGTGGGCTTTGTGTGTAGAAATGGTCACCAGAAGGATCTCATCCAACAGAGTCAGAATTGATGGTGGTAAGTAAGCTATTGCGGTGAATAGGTGGGTTTGTGTGTAGAAATGGTCACCAGAAGGATCTCATCCAACAGAGTCAGAATTGATGGTGGTAAGTAAAGCTATTGCGGTGAATAGGTGGGTTTGTGTGTAGAAATGGTCACCAGAAGGATCTCATCCAACAGAGACAGAATTGAGGGTGGTAAGTAAGCTATTGCGGTGAATAGGTGGGTTTGTGTGTAGAAATGGTCACCAGAAGGATCTCATCCAACAGAGTCAGAATTGATGGTGGTAAGTAAGCTATTGCGGTGAATAGGTGGGCTTTGTGTGTAGAAATGGTCACCAGAAGGATCTCATCCAACAGAGTCAGAATTGATGGTGGTAAGTAAGCAATTGCGGTGAAGAGGTGGGTTTGTGTGTAGAAATGGTCACCAGAAGGATCTCATCCAACAGAGTCAGAATTTGTGGTGGTAAGTAAGCTATTGCGGTGAATAGGTGGGTTTGTGTGTAGAAATGGTCACCAGAAGTATCTTATCCAACAGAGTCAGAATTGATGGTGGTAAGTAAGCTATTGCGGTGAATAGGTAGTCTTTTTATGTAGAAATGGTCACCAGAAAAATCTCATCCAATAAAGTCAGAATTGATGGTGGTAAGTAAGCTATTGCGGTGAATAGGTGGGTTTTGTGTGTAGACAATGGTCACCAGAAGGATCTCATCCAACAGAGTCAGAATTGATGGTGGTAAGTAAAGCTATTGCGGTGAATAGGTGGGTTTGTGTGTAGAAATGGTCACCAGAGGGATCTCATCCAACAGAGTCAGATTTGATGGTGGTAAGTAAGCAATTGCGGTGAATAGGTGGGTTTTGTGTAGAAATGGTCACCAGAAGGATCTCATCCAACAGAGTCAGAATTGATGGTGGTAAGTAAGCAATTGCGGTGAATAGGTGGGTTTGTGTGTAGAAATGGTCACCAGAAGGATCTCATCCAACAGAGTCAGAATTGATGGTGGTAAGTAAGCTAATGCCGTGAATAGGTGGCTTTGTTTGTAGAAATGGTCACCAGAAGGATCTCATCCAACAGAGTCAGAATTGATGGTGGTAAGTAAGCTATTGCGGTGAATAGGTGGGTTTGTGTGTAGAAATGGTCACCAGAAGGATCTCATCCAACAGAGTCAGACTTGATGGTGGTAAGTAAGCTATTGCGGTGAATAGGTTGGTTTGTGTGTAGAAATGGTCACCAGAAGGATCTCATCCAACAGAGTCAGAATTGATGGTGGTAAGTAAAGCAATTGCGGTGAATAGGTGGGTTTGTGTGTAGAAAATGGTCACCAGAAGGATCTCATCCAACAGAGTCAGAATTGATGGTGGTAAGTAAGCTATTGCGGTGAATAGGTGGGTTTGTGTGTAGAAATGGTCACCAGAAGGATCTCATCCAACAGAGTCAGAATTGATGGTGGTAAGATAAGCTATTGCGGTGAATAGGTGGGTTTTGTGTAGAAATGGTCACCAGAAGGATCTCATCCAAACAGATCAGTATTGATGGTGGTAAGTAAGCTATTGCGGTGAATAGGTGGGTTTGTGTGTAGAAATGGTCACCAGAAGGATCTCATCCAACAGAGTCAGAATTGATGGTGGTAAGTAAGCTATTGCGGTGAATAGGTGGGTTTGTGTGTAGAAATGGTCACCAGAAGGATCTCATCCAACAGAGTCAGAATTGATGGTGGTAAGTAAGCTATTGCGGTGAATAGGTGGGTTTGTGTGTAGAAATGGTCACCAGAAGGATCTCATCCAACAGAGTCAGAATTGATGGTGGTAAGTAAGCTATTGCGGTAAATAGGTGGGTTTGTGTGTAGAAATGGTCACCAGAAGGATCTCATCCAACAGAGTCAGAATTGATGGTGGTAAGTAAGCTATTGCGGTGAATAGGTGGGTTTGTGTGTAGAAAATGGTCACCAGAAGGATCTCATCCAACAGAGTCAGAATTGATGGTGGTAAGTAAGCTATTGCGGTGAAGAGGTGGGCTTTGTGTGTAGAAATGGTCACCAGAAGGATCTCATCCAACAGAGTCAGAATTGATGGTGGTAAGTAAGCTATTGCGGTGAATAGGTGGGTTTGTGTGTAGAAATGGTCACCAGAAGGATCTCATCCAAACAGAGTCAGAATTGATGGTGGTAAGTAAGCTATTGCGGTGAACAGGTAGGGTTTTGTGTGACAATGGTCACCAGAAGGATCTCATCCAACAGAGTCAGAATTGATGGTGGTAAGTAAAGCTATTGCGGTGAAATAGGTGGATTTGTGTGTAGAAATGGTCACCAGAAGGATCTCATCCAACAGAGTCAGAATTGATGGTGGTAAGTAAGCTATTGCGGTGAATAGGTGGGCTTTGTGTGTAGAAAATGGTCACCAGAAGGATCTCATCCAACAGAGTCAGAATTGATGGTGGTAAAGTAAGCTATTGCGGTGAATAGGTGGGTTTGTGTGTAGAAATGGTCACCAGAAGGATCTCATCCAACAGAGTCAGAATTGATGGTGGTAAGTAAGCTATTGCGGTGAAATAGGTGGGTTTGTGTGTAGAAATGGTCACCAGAAGGATCTCATCCAACAGAGTCAGAATTGATGGTGGTAAGTAAGCTATTGCGGTGAATAGGTGGGTTTGTGTGTAGAAATGGTCACCAGAAGGATCTCATCCAACAGAGTCAGAATTGATGGTGGTAAGTAAGCTATTGCGGTGAATAGGTGGGTTTGTGTGTAGAAATGGTCACCAGAAGGATCTCATCCAACAGAGTCAGAATTGATGGTGGTAAGTAAGCTATTGCGGTGAAGAGGTATGTTTGTGTGTAGAAATGGTCACCAGAAGGATCTCATCCAAACAGAGTCAGAATTGATGGTGGTAAGTAAGCTATTGCGGTGAATAGGTGGGTTTGTGTGTAGAAATGGTCACCAGAAGGATCTCATCCAACAGAGTCAGAATTGATGGTTGTAAGTAATTTATTGCGGTGAAGAGGTAGGTTTGTGTGTATAAATGATAACCATAATGATCTCATCCAAAAGAGGCAGAATTGATGGTGGTAAGTAAGCTATTGCGGTGAAGAGGTGGGTTTGTGTGTAGAAATGGTCACCAGAAGGATCTCATCCAACAGAGTCAGAATTGATGGTGGTAAGTAAGCTATTGCGGTGAAAGAGGTGGGTTTGTTGTAGAAATGCTCACCAGAAGGATCTCATCCAACAGAGTCAGAATTGATGGTGGTAAGTAAGCTATTGCGGTGAAGAGGTGGGTTTGTGTGTAGAAATGGTCACCAGAAGGATCTCATCCAAAGGAGACAGAATTGATGGTGGTAAGTAAGCTATTGCGGTGAAGAGGTGGGTTTGTGTGTAGAAATGGTCACCAGAAGGATCTCATCCAACAGAGTCAGAATTGATGGTGGTAAGTAAGCTATTGCGGTGAAGAGGTGGGTTTGTGTGTAGAAATGGTCACCAGAAGGATCTCATCCAACAGAGTCAGAATTGATGGTGGTAAGTAAGCTATTGCGGTGAAGAGGTGGGTTTTGTGTAGAAATGGTCACCAGAAGGATCTCATCCAACAGAGTCAGAATTGATGGTTGTAAGTAAAGCTATTGCGGTGAAGAGGTGGGTTTGTGTGTAGAAATGGTCACCAGAAGGATCTCATCCAAACAGAGTCAGAATTGATGGTGGTAAGTAAGCTACTGCGGGTGAAGAGTGTGGGTTTGTGTGTAGAAATGGTCACCAGAATGATCTCATCCAACAGAGTCAGAATTGATGGTGGTAAGTAAGCTATTGCGGTGAAGAGGTGGGTTTGTGTGTAGAAATGGTCACCAGAAGGATCTCATCCAACAGAGTCAGAATTGATGGTGGTAAGTAAGCTATTGCGGTGAAGAGGTGGGTTTTGTGTAGAAATGGTCACCAGAAGGATCTCATCCAACAGAGTCAGAATTGATGATGGTAAGTAAAGCTATTGCGGTGAAGAGGTGGGTTTGTGTGTAGAAATGGTCACCAGAAGGATCTCATCCAACAGAGTCAGAATTGATGGTGGTAAGTAAGCTATTGCGGTGAAGAGGTGGGTTTGTGTGTAGAAATGGTCACCAGAAGGATCTCATCCAACAGAGTCAGAATTGATGGTGGTAAGTAAGCTATTGCGGTGAAGAGGTAGGGTTTGTGTGTAGAAATGGTCACCAGAAGGATCTCATCCAACAGAGTCAGAATTTGATGGTGGTAAGTAAGCTATTGCGGTGAAGAGGTGAGTTTGTGTGTGTAGAAATGGTCACCAGAAGGATCTCATCCAACAGAGTCAGAATTGATGGTTGGAAAGTAAGCTATTGCGGTGAAGAGGTGGGTTTGTGTGTAGAAATGGTCACCAGAAGGATCTCATCCAAACAGAGTCAGAATTGATGGTGGTAAGTAAGCTATTGCGGTGAAGAGGTGGGTTTGTGTGTAGAAATGGTCACCAGAAGGATCTCATCCAACAGAGTCAGAATTGATGGTGGTAAGTAAGCTATTGCGGTGAAGAGGTAGGTTTCTGTGTGGAAATGGTCACCAGAAGGATCTCATCCAACAGAGTCAGAATTGATGGTTGTAAGTAAACTATTGCGGTGAAGAGGTGAGTTTGTGTGTATAAATGATCACCATAATGATCTCATCCAAAAGAGGCAGAATTGATGGTGGTAAGTAAGCTTTTGCGGTGAAGAGGTGGGTTTGTGTGTAGAAATGGTCACCAGAAGGATCTCATCCAACAGAGTCAGAATTGATGGTGGTAAGTAATCTATTGCGGTGAAGAGGTGGGTTTGTGTGTAGAAATGGTCACCAGAAGGATCTCATCCAACAGGGAGACAGAATTGATGGTGGTAAGTAAGCTATTGCGGTGAAGAGGTGGGTTTTGTGTAGAAATGGTCATCAGAAGGATCTCATCCAACAGAGTCAGAATTGATGGTGGTAAGTAAGCTATTGCGGTGAAGAGGTGGGTTTGTGTGTAGAAATGGTCACCAGAAGGATCTCATCCAACAGAGTCAGAATTGATGGTGGTAAGTAAGCTATTGCGGTGAAGAGGTGGGTTTGTGTGTAGAAATGGTCACCAGAAGGATCTCATCCAACAGAGTCAGAATTGATGGTGGAAAGTAAGCTATTGTGGTGAAGAGGTGGTTTTGTTTGTAGAAATGCTCTTCAGAAGGATCTCATCCAACAGAGTCAGAATTTATGGTGGTAAGTAAGCTATTGCGGTGAAGAGGTGGGTTTGTGTGTAGAAATGGTCACCAGAAGGATCTCATCCAACAGAGTCAGGAATTGATGGTTGTAAGTAAGCTATTGCGGTGAAGAGGTGGGTTTGTGTGTAGAAATGGTCACCAGAAGGATCTCATCCAACAGAGTCAGAATTTGATGGTGGTAAGTAAGCTATTGCGGTGAAGAGGTGGGTTTGTGTGTAGAAATGGTCACCAGAAGGATCTCATCCAACAGAGTCAGAACTTGATGGTGTACGTAAGCTATTGCGGTGAAGAGGTGGGTTTGTGTGTAGAAATGGTCACCAGAAGGATCTCATCCAACAGAGGCAGAATTGATGGCTGGTAAGTAAACTATTGCGTTGAAGAGGTGGGTTTGTGTGTAGAAATGGTCACCAGAAGGATCTCATCCAACAGAGTCAGAATTGATGGTTGTAAGTAAAGCTATTGCGGTGAAGAGGTGGGTTTGTGTGTAGAAATGGTCACCAGAAGGATCTCATCCAAACAGAGTCAGAATTGATGGTGGTAAGTAAGCTATTGCGGTGAAGAGGTGAGTTTGTGTGTAGAAGTGGTCACCAGAAGGATCTCATCCAACAGAGTCAGAATTAATGGTGTAAGTAAAGCTATTGCGGTGAAGAGGTGGGTTTGTGTGTAGAAATGGTCACCAGAATGATCTCATCCAATAGAGGCAGAATTGATGGTGGTAAGTAAGCTATTGCGGTGAAGAGGTGGGTTTCTGTGTGGAAATGGTCAACAGGAGGATCTCATCCAACAGAGTCAGAATTGATGGTTGTAAGTAAGCTATTGCGGTGAAGAGGTGGGTTTGTGTGTAGAAATGGTCACCAGAATGATCTCATCCAACAGAGGCAGAATTGATGGTGGTAAGTAAGCTATTGCGGTGAAGAGGTGGGTTTATGTGTAGAAATGGTCAACAGAATGATCTCATCCAACAGAGTCAGAATTTATGGTGGTAGGTAAGCTATTGCGTTGAAGAGGTGAGTTTGTGTGTAGGAATGGTCACCGGAGGGATCTCATCCAACAGAGTCAGAATTGATGATGGTAAGTAAGCTATTGCGGTGAAGAGGTGGGTTTTGTGTGTAGAAATGGTCAACAGAAGGATCTCATCCAACAGAGTCAGAATTGATGGTGGAAAGTAAGCTATTATGGTGAAGAGGTGGTTTTGTTTGTAGAAATGCTCTTCAGAAGGATCTCATCCAACAGAGTCAGAATTTATGGTGGTAAGTAAGCTATTGCGGTGAAGAGGTGGGTTTGTGTGTAGAAATGGTCACCAGAAGGATCTCATCCAACAGAGACAGAATTGATGGTTGTAAGTTAACTACTGCGGTGAAGAGGTGGGTTTGTGTGTATAAATGATCACCATAATGATCTCATCCAAAAGGGGCAGAATTGATGGTGGTAAGAAAGCTATTGCGGTGAAGAGGTGGGTTTGTGTGTAGAAATGGTCAACAGAAGGATCTCATCCAACAGAGTCAGAATTGATGGTGGTAAGTTATCTATTGCAGTGAAGAGGTGGGTTTGTGTGTAGAAATGGTCACCAGAATGATCTCATCCAAAAGAGACAGAATTGATGATGGTAAGTAAGCTATTGCGGTGAAGAGGTGGGTTTTGTGTGTAGAAATGGTCATCAGAAGGATCTCATCCAACAGAGTCAGAATTGATGGTGGAAAGTAAGCTATTGCATGAAGAGGTGGGTTTTGTGTGTAGAAAATGGTCACCAGAAGGATCTCATCCAAACAGAGTCAGAATTTGATGGTGGTAAGTAAAGCTATTGCGGTGAAGAGGTGGGTTTGTGTGTAGAAATGGTCACCAGAAGGATCTCATCCAACAGAGTCAGAATTGATGGTGGTAAAGTAAGCTATTGCGGTGAAGAGGTGGGTTTGTGTGTAGAAATGGTCACCAGAAGGATCTCATCCAACAGAGTCAGAATTGATGGTGGAAAGTAAGCTATTGCGTTGAAGAGGTGAGTTTGTGTGTAGAAGTGGTCACAAGAAGGATCTCATTCAACAGAGTCAGAATTGATGGTGGTAAGTAAAGCTATTGCGGTGAAAGAGGTAGGTTTGTGTGTAGAAATCGTCACCAGAATGATCTCATCCAATAGAGGCAGAATTGATGGTGGTAAGTAAGCTATTGCGGTGAAGAGGTAGGTTTCTGTGTGGAAATGGTCACCAGAAGGATCTCATCCAACAGAGTCAGAATTGATGGTTGTAAGTAAACTATTGCGGTGAAGAGGTAAGTTTGTGTGTAGAAAATGGTCACCAGAAGGATCTCATCCAAAAGAGCCAGAATTGATGGTGGTAAGTAAGCTTTTGCGGTGAAGAGGTGGGTTTGTGTTTAGAAGTGGTCACAAGAAGGATCTCATCCAACAGAGTCAGAATTGATGGTGGTAAGTAAGCTATTGCGGTAAAGAGGTAGGTTTGTGTGTAGAAATGGTCACCAGAAGGATCTCATCCAACAGAGGCAGAATTGATGGTGGTAAGTAAGCTATTGCGGTGAAGAGGTGGGTTTGTGTGTAGAAATGGTCACCAGAAGGATCTCATCCAACAGAGTCAGAATTGATGGTGGTAAGTAAGCTATTGCGGTAAAGAGGTGAGGTTTGTGTGTAGAAATGGTCACCAGAAGGATCTCATCCAACAGAGTCAGAATTGATGGTGGTCAGTAATCTATTGCGGTGAAGAGGTGGGTTTGTGTGTAGAAAATGGTCACCAGAAAGGATCTCATCCAAACAGAGTCAGAATTGATGGTGGTAAGTAAGCTATTGCGGTGAAGAGGTGGGTTTTGTGTGTAGAAATGGTCACCAGAAGGATCTCATCCAACAGAGTCAGAATTGATGGTGGTAAAGTAAGCTCATTGCTGTGAAGAGGTGGGTTTGTGTGTAGGAAATGGTCAGCAGAAGGATCTCATCCAACAGAGTCAGAATTGATGGTGGAAAGTAAGCCATTGCGGTGAAGAGGTGGGTTTGTGTGTAGAAATGGTCACCAGAAGGATCTCATCCAACAGATCAGAATTGATGGTGGAGAAGTAAGCTATTGATGGTGAAGAGGTTGTTTGTGTCGTAGAAATGCTCTTCAGAAGGATCTCATCAACATAGTCAGAATTATATATGAGTGGTTAACAAGCTATTACGGTAGAAGAGTATGGGGTTGTATGTTAAGAAATGGTAACCAGAAAAGGATCTGTATCCAACTAAGTCCAAGGGA